>JBBJLS010070449.1:0-11925 GCA_037577275.1 Bryconaethiops microstoma
CCAAAAGAGAGTATAAATGAAAGAAAATAATGACCATATAAAAAGAAAATTATGACCATATAAATTTTCCCTGACAGGAGTATCTCTTGAGGACATAGGGCACTGACAAAGCAGGTTCATCTGTGGTTGGGTGGGGTGGTATTTGTGATCCAGAACTAATCCAACGTGACTACCTGACCTTACTCATGCTTTTGTGGCTGAATGCATTCAAATCCTTACAGCAACGTTCCAATGTTGTTTAAAGCAATGTTCAAAGTCCTCCCAAGTGGGCAGAGGCTGTTACTACAGAGATACTCTTGATTTTGGAAGAAACATAAAATGACCCAGTGTCTGCAAATTTTGGACACCTAGATTATTGGAAATATAATGTTATAGTTTTGTAGATTGAGATTAAGCCATAACCTAGACAATGGAACTACAATTTTGTCCAATACTAGACTCAGTCCCTATCTGGAAAACTGACCAAGAGAGTACTTTATACCATATTTGTATCTCAAGAGAGTGAAAAGTACTTTTACTATTAGTAGTAGTTGTTGTAGTATCATGACCAAACAGGCCCTAAGTAGTTATTTTTGCAAGGTTAGATATATCTTAGATATATCTTACAATTTGTGTTCTATGCTTTTGATGATGTGTAAGAATGATTTAATCTAAGTTTATGTTTAATTAATCTTAGATTTTGAACTGTTTGTTGTTTCTTCTCACAGTATCTATGGTGTGATAAAATCTATACCATGACATAATGGCACACCAGTACTCACTTTATACTGGTGCACCTTACACCCCTATGTATAATATAAGTTGTGAGTGGAAACATTTATACAGCATAACACAAGAGGAAAATGTACATTGTTTTAAACAGTAAACAGCTGTAAAAATGTGTTGCAAACATTTAACAAATTAAATGACTATGCACTGTTTTATTTGTTATGTGCTTTCAGTTCATTCAGTTCATATATTTACTCTTGACTCATTTACACAATGAAATTTCTAGGTAAAGACCAGCCCTTTGTAAATAGACAAGTTCTCAAGGAAACTGTAGTGAACAAGACAGCATCAACAACACATACTTTCTAGCTTCCACCATCTGAGCAACATTTCAGTGCACATATTTTTTGTATTGTATCGTATTGTATTGTGTCAGTATAGTAATCCAGGGTGAGAGTTCAATTGCTCAGTTTTAAATGACATATTTACCATCCTGTTGTTATTCGGGAAATGGAATTATGTAGTAATGTTGAGTCTCAGAAGAGGAAAAGAATATATTTTTCCAGTGGAGAAACCCTGGAGGAGAATGAAAGTAAGGAAGAAGAAATAGCTGAACAACTTCATCAATGTTCCTTCAGTAAGGTTGGCTTAGTGAGTATTAAAAAGATGGAAAATTCTTATTTTTTCCAAACAATTCCCCATTATCTAAAATAAATTAATGATGTGTTGCCTTACATCAGAAAAACCTTTCATGGAGAGGGTATGCTTGGTTTTGGGGATCACAAGTCACATTAAAGTCATTTCAAAGTGAGTATAACTCTTGATCTGGAAAGCGTGTAAATGTTTGTTGAGGCTGTATTCTATGATAATTTATGCCCTTTGAATTTTGAGAACAAATTTCATTATTTTTACATGATAATGCAAAGCTTCAGAGAATTCTATTTTGCAGCATTTTATTATTCATATATTGCTATCTGAAGTTTACATTTTAATGTGTCCATCTTAACTTGTATTTGCAAAATCCTCGATGCCATTTAAAGGCAGTGTGCGGGTGAGGGGCTGCGGTGTCCATTGCTACAGCTGTAGTGAAGAATATGACCCCTTGGAGGGGTGAGTGATTGATTTTGCATAAATGTAACGACAAAGATACCCAGAAGTCCTTTTTAACCACCATCAAAAAAACAGTACTGAGGGTAATAAAGAGTTATAAATGTAATTAAACACTTTTAAACAGCCTACAAAATGTTCCAAATCTATAACAAAAAGCTATTTTCATAACTGGATTTACCTATTAATCCACTCAACCTGTCACACACTGTTGGAGTATTTTTGTTACTTTCTTCTGCAGACTTCCAATTTAGCAAGCTGAAGTGAAAGTGAAAGTGACCATTCTGTCATACTGGAACACACCACAGCACACAGTGTGAACAGCACGAAATTCCTCCTCTGCATTTAACCCATTCACCAAGTGAAGCAGGGGGCAGCCAGGAACACGGCGCCCGGGGAGCAGTGTGTGGGGACAGTACCTTGCTCAGGGTACCTCAGAGGTGCCATTAGCAGTCTTGGGAATCGAACCCACGACTTCCTAACCACTAGGCCACCTGCCCAGGCTACATAGACATCAAAAACAACAAAAATGTTTGAAAATGCACCACAGATCGTATCCTAAACTTAACGTTAAGCCAGACAAAGCAATTATTGATATTTATTTAAGTTGTGCACGGAAGTGTTACTTTAATATAAAATATTTATCAAACATATATCCTTTACATTCCTTCTTCTTTGCAGCATGAAATGGAGAAAGAGGAAACACTTCTGTGTCATTTCGTTTCAAGTACATATGGAAGCACATAGACTTCTAATGAATTACATCAAACAGGTTTACAGAATAAGGGATAGGTAGACAATATTACTTTTCAGAGCTGGACATTAAAAGCTTTGTTATTGTTCCCTACTTTCAATGCATATGTTAAATTTAAGTAACATATAGTAGTAGTATTAATGCAAAACTAAAAAACATGATTAATAACTATTAAACTGATGTGTTGTTCCTTTCAGTGTCATTGTTTATGTATTGTTTAAACAATAAACACATGCATTTTAAAATAAGGTATATCTTTGTTTGATTACTCCAACTGGTCAGTCAGTTTTTGAAAATGAGGCAGTTGTTATTCTGCAATGCTTACACTACACTGCGTGTCTATTACTGGTTTTGTGCTATGACTAGTCTGTAAATGGAAAAAAGATTATTCTTTATCGTTTACTTTTTACTTTTGACCAGACAGTCAGTTGTACTTATGTGGTGTACTTGAACTGTCTTCAACTGTTAAGTTTAGTAGTCTAACATTTGCCCTGTAGCTATGCCTATACCTGTTGTGTTCTCTTGTCTGTATTCTTTTTAAATAAGCTAGAAACCAACATTGTGTGTCAGCCTGTGTCACAGAGCAGACACGAATAGGACTGACAGGTCGCCCAGTGTTGCGTGAGGGAAGAGCCCAGTTGCAGATTGGCACGAAGAGGCTGGCGAACCCATGCTGTTTGATCTGCGAACGCTCCGGACTCGGAGTAAAGATTCCCACCAGGAATCAACGTTCGCACACGCACTCAGAAGGGTATGAGGACTTGGGTTGAGGGTTTGGGGCATATAGTACACACGGTACCGTCGAGCTGAGATTTGGCTAGACGCCAGGTTGGGACCCAATGACTGAGTGCTGGCTTAGTGCCAGCTTCCGGTTTTCATACCCTGCCGTGAGTCATTTCCCACGCCCCTGGGACGTCACGTGGCTGGTGCGTGTGACAGCCTGTTTTTATCAATATGTGGGTTTCTTCAATAGCTGTACACACATCCACCGTCCTAGAAATCTTCTACTGGGCAGTAATCCCAGTAACCTTTTGCTTCCTTCTCAGTCAATCCATTCTCTAACTTTGATTTGTAGTGGACTATGGAACTGTCAATCTTCTGTACAAAAAGCAGATTTCATACCTGGTCTTTCATCCCTTCACTCATTTTACTTTTTAGCTCTTATTGAAACTTTTTAGCTCTTATAGATTACACCAGAGAATTCAGCAACATCTGCAGCTATTGCCTCTACTTTCTCGAACTCCCTTTGCAAGACTGGAAGAGAATACACAGGACTGCTTCTCTGCCACAAATAGTGCTTCACATCTCTCTCCTCTTAACATCTCAATATTTCATCTTTTGAATTCTATTGTATTGCTGTAACTCATCTAACCAGACACCACATCATTCCCAGATCATGACTCTCTACTCATTCCTCTTGGTGACATCAACCTCCCAAATGACAAGCTACATACCTGTGGCATCCTCAAGCTTCCGTCATCTCTTGCCCTGTGTCTCAACAGGACTCCTCCAACCGGTAATTTGGGTAATGTCCTTGATCTTGTCTTCACCAGAGCCACTCCTGTATTTTGGCTACCCTTCTCCATCTTCCCAACCATCATTTTTTTGTCTTTCGCATGCTCTCTTCCGCCCTACTTCAACCACCCTATTGTTGTCTCTTTAACTGCTCACCACAATCTTTACTCTCTTTCTCCACCTGGTCTTTCCTTTGACAAAATCAACGATCATTCCCTGCAGTCATCATCCCTCTCTTCTGAGAGATGTGAAGGACTGATGTGTTTTAATTTTTACTGAAACCCCGGCAGTGCAGCAGGCCAGCCACTCCCTGTACCGAATGGACAGAGACAACGCAAAGAACGGTAAGAAGTAGGGAGTTGGTATGTGCATTTACACAAACAATGAGTGGTGCACAAACATTATGGTAGCCTAGCACTAATCCTAACCAAGCACAAGCAGAGCTCTATGAAGGCAAGCAATCCTGAAGTATGTTCTACCCAGATTCTACCAGCACATGAACTTTGCAACTTTTGCTGAGCACTACACCAGCCCAGAGGGACATCAGAGTATGGCCTGAGGGGTCATTTCAGCACTTCAGGACTGTTTCAGATGCACAGACTGGTCAGTGTTTAGAGAGGCTGCATCAACACGGAGGAGTACACAGCAGTGGTGACAGGCTACATTAGCAAACACGCTGAAGATGTTACTGTCTCCAAGATGGTAACTACAAGAGCCAACCAGAAACCCTAGATGTCTGCAGAGGTCCAGAGGGAGCTGAAAGCTCTGGATGCTGCCTTCAGATCCAGAGACAGAACTGGACAAGCTAACCTGGCTAGGACAATCAAGTAGAGAAGAAGAAGATTCTTTATTTATCACATGCAGAGTCATACAAGTACATTTAATCCATTCACCAAGTGAGGCCGTGGGCTGCCGCCATGACACTAGCAGTTGGGAACCCCAATCCTCTGATTGCAGGGACAACGCCCTAACTACTAGGCCATCCAGCTGCCACCAAGTAAGCAAAGTATGTGTATTCCCAAAATATCCAAGGGCACTTTGAAACCATCAGAGACACCTGGAGCATGTGGAGGGACATTCAAGCTATTACAGACTAATACAAATCACCACTTCTCTCTGTGACAGCGATGCCTCTCTTCCTGATATGTTGAATGCCTTCTATGAACAGTTAGAGTGAGCCCGCAAGGAAATCCACCCCCCTCCCAAATAAACAGGTAATCTGTCTGACCACAGCCGCAGTGAGAAAGACTCTAACAAAGAGTAAACTCACACAAGGCTTCTGGTCCTGATAACATACCCGGACGGGTGCATAAGGATTATGCTTACCAGCTGGCCAACATCCTGGCCAAGGAGTGGGCATACCAACATCCTTACTGATGCATTTATCACCTCTCTGAGTCAAGCTGTTATTCCCACATTTTTCAAGGCAATCACAATTATTCCTGTTCCAATAAAATCATTAGTGACCTGCCTGAATGACTACCGCTGTGTGGCACTCACATCAGTAATGAAGTGCTTTGAGAGACTAGTCATGAACCACATCAAAGCCACCCTTCCCAACTCACTGGACACAGTTCGCTTACCACCTCAACCAGTCCACGAACAATGCCATATCCACTGCACTACACTGATCACTCAACCGCCTGGTCAAGAGAAACAGCTAGGTAAGGATGCTGTGTATCGACTTCAGCTCAGCCATTAACACTATCGTCCCCCAGAGACTTTCCAACAAGTTGAGTAGGCTGTGCCTCAACACATGCCTGGTGAACTGATTTTGTACTTTCTGACTGAGAGGCTTCTGCATCGGAACCAACACCTCCAGTACCATCAAACTGAGGACAGGAGCACCACAGGGCTGCAGCCTCAGCCCTCTGTGCATCATACTCCTGACTTGCAACTGCTCAGCAGAATCCAGCTCCAACCACATCATTGAATTTGCAGATGACATGACAGTAATGGGTTTCATCAAGAAGAACGTTGTCTCAGCATACACAGAGGAGGTGACAAGACTGGCTGCCTGGTGTAAGAACAACAATCTTTCTCTCAATGTCGATAAGACAAAACAGATGATAACTGACTTTAGAAAATCCAGCCCTGCTCACCCACCGCACACCATTAATGGCACTGCTGTAAAAAACACCAAGTTCCTAGGTCCACAAAATAGAAGACCTCTCTTTATACCCTCAACTCCACCTCCATAGCCAAGAGGGATCAGCAGTGTCTGTACTTTCTGCGGAGACTGAAGCAAGCCTTCCCCCACCAAGCCCCACCACATTTTACAGGAGTACCACCAACAGTCTGCTCTCCAGTTGTACCACTGTCTGATTATGGAAACTGTAATGTTTCGGACTGTGACACACTGCAGCAGATAGTGAGATTACAGGGCGTAAAATATTACTTTTAGGGACTGCTTTCAGCTTTTTTGTGTATGTGCATGTAATTTCTCAAAGGTACTTTCACATACAGTAATATTAATAAACCTGTCATTTAGTTCGAGGCTGTCTGATTCTGATGATATGTGTATGATTCTGTACATCAATGGGATCAAACAGTACAAAGGTAGTCCAATCTAAGGGCTAAATAATCCCGAAAGTACATTTTTATCTAAGCATTACGAAGAAAACCTTTAGTGGTTAGCTCTTCATGTCACGGCATGGACATATATAGCATTTAGTCTGACCGACTGTATACATTAGCAAAAAATATTTCAGCCAAGTAATAGTTATAACTTTATTTATAGAGCAGATACCATGGATCAGCATGCAGCTCAGAGTACTTCACATGGATCCCATTCCAGTATAGAACACAGCAAACCATACAAAGAAAAAAAACAGAGTGTAAACGTTTTAACACATTTTCTGGTTCAAATATGGCGTTTTTGTTGTTTAGTTGTGCATGCGTGCGACGCCATCTTCAAATCGCCACTAGCAGTATTTTTCAAATTGATATAACTTTACATCTACGGGACACATGAACTCCAAACAAGGCTCAGGATGACGTCTGAAGTTTTGTGATTCACAAAAAACCAGCAGAACTTCCACAAAGGGAGTTGTTTTACTGTGCAACGACCATTTATAAAAGATCCATGCCACTGGAGTTCTAATACCTTTCCTATACCGTGAAACCGGTATAATTTTGAAAAATACCAAGATAAAAATTGTTGGTCATACTGCCAAGCTCTACTGCTGTTTCAACAGAGTCAGAAACATTGTGAAAGACTGTTCCCACCCATTACACAGACTCTTCTCTCTTCTACCATCTGGCAAATGGTATTGAAGCTTCCGCTCTGGTTCTGCACGACTGTGCAACAGCTTCCAACCAGAGGCCACCAGAGCTCAGACTGCACATTAATTAGCGGTCAACCAATTATTGGTCTGGACGAATAATCAGACCAATATTTGGCCATTTTTACATAATTGGCTTCGCCTGATGTCGGTGCATATTAAGACTGATTAAGACATGCGCATTTATGGGCAGCCCCGTGTTGCTTCTGTGGAACATGTCCCCTCTACCAGCCTACAGTTAGCTTACTGCTAACAACGTAGCCAACAGTTAGCTTACCATTAATAAAGTAGCCTACAGTTAGCTCACCATTAACAACTACAGTAGTCTAGTAATAGCAAGCATTAAATACCGAAACCATCAGCCATGGGGCAAAATTATTAAAGACCATATTGATAAGATACATTGTCAACTGTTTCTCAGGAAATCTCTGTGTCTCGGATCAGAGGTCGTCTCTGCCTCTGTCTCTGCCTCTCTGTCTCTGTCTCTTGCTCTCACTCACTGCAGCAGCAGCATCACGTTTAAAGACAGAATTCCTCAGGATGATGTTGAAGAAAACTAAATGCTTAAATGTGTGGTTACACTTAACAATGATTGAAACAATGTTGAAAAATATACACATGATTTAGTGCAGTTAGCTCTCCTCATTAATTGTGCCTGGGTCAGGCTTTAACATGTAATCACTAGTGGCTTGTGCAGTCCTTGCTATAATTTTACACATACTCAATGTGGTTTCTATGCTGCTTAATGTTCTGTACAATAAGAATATGTTTCCAGTGCAACATCATACGCCATTGCAACATCATAACTGGTCCCCAAGCGTCAATGCTCAGACACCTTCTCTTTTCCTTATACACTCACTCTCTGTGACATTATACGATCACATGGTTTTTCCCACCGCTGTTATGCTGATGACCTTCAACTTATCCTCTCTTTTCCTCCTGGTGACTCTTGGATCTCAGCCTGGATATCTGCATGTCTGAATGACATTACCTCCTGTAATGTGCATCACCTGTAGCTAAATCCCAGCAAAACAGAGCTCCTGTACATTCCAGGGGATACATCCACAAGACCTGACCTAGGTCTTGTGGATGTATCACTTTTGGAAATGTCATTATTCCCACATCACTTTTGGAAATGTCATTATTCCCACAGAAAAAGCAAAAAATCTAGGTGTCCTGTTAGATGAAGAGTTATCACATGAACAGTTTCTTCTGAACTACCCTCTTTCAAACATCAGCAGAATTGTTAGAAAGAACTCAAGACAGGACTGTAACTCACTCCTGGCTGACCTTCCTCTACAGATCACAAGACCTCTACAGATGATTCATAATGCAGCAGCACATCTGGTTGTCAATACACGAAAATTCTTCCACACCACTACATTATTGAGAACCCTTCACTGGCTTCCTGTGGCTGCTTCCATTAGCTTTAAAACTCAAACACTCACCTACAAAGCCAAAAATGGTCCAGCTCCATCTAACCCATCAGCACTTATCAAACCATAAATGTCAGCTCACCCTCGTATAACATGAAGCACAACCCGTCTTGACCCACCTCTTCTCACAGGTTGAAGACATGCGTCGAGACTTTTCTCAGCTTTGGCACTGAGGTGTTGTAACAAATTTCCTCTTGACCGTCAGAATGCATGAGACCCTCACAGTCTTCAAACACAGACCGAAGACCCACCTTTTTACTGAACACTTAAGATAACAACTACATGTTCATGTCATAAACTGTCTTAACAAAAAACTTCACATGATGTCAGAAGTCTTGTGATTCACAAAAAAAACAGCGTAACTTCCATGAAAGAAGTTGTTTTGCTGTGCGACGACCATTTATGAAAGATCCATGCCGCTGGAGTTCTAATACCTTTCCTATACTGTGAAACTGGTATAATTTTGAAAAATACCATGATAAAAATTGTTGGTCATACTGCCAAGCTATACCACTGCTTCAACAGAGTCAGAAACATTGTGAAAGACTACTCCCATTACATGGACTCTTCTCTCTTCTACCATCTGGCAAATGGGATCGAAGCTTCCACTCTGGTTCTGCATGAGTGTGCAACAGCTTCAAACCAGAGGCCACCAGAGCTCCGACTGCACATAAATTATATTAATCGGAGCAATATTTGGCCATTTTTACATAATCGGCATCGGCTGATGTTGGCGCATATTAAGACCGATTAATAGACATGCGGATTTATGGGCAGCCCCTACATGTTCATGTCATAAATTATCTTAACAAAAAGCTTCACAAATAATAATTTAAAAAACTGTATGATATGACCCTGGCAGAGTACTTGCAGTTCTTTTTTTAAGAGCGTCTGCCAAATTATGTAAATTAAGACTCCATAACCTTAACCACTCTGCCCCCTTGTCATGCTTGCATCTTTGAAATCTTGTCATTAAAGCAGAGGCTCTACAGAAGTGCACTTTCACGTTCTCTAGGGCATGGCATTTGATTCAGTAGGTAGTCATCATTTTCATTTAAATAGGTTGCACCCCTGCTGTTTCTGTATTAAAATAATATGGATTATGTGTGTGGATGGTTTAGAAGTTTAGAAGCAGCATGTGTCACGTGGGAGTCACGTCGAGGAGAAAGGTATGAGGCACCAATGCAGACATCCATGGCTCGAGGGTTTATTTAAAGAAAACAAAGGAACAAAAAGTGGCACGACGGCCAGTCAAAAAGGGCAAAGGTACAAAGGAGGGCTGAGTAGAACTTATGATACAGTATGGTCCCATGCTGAAAACTAAAATGGGGTGAACTTAAATATACAGGAGGGAGCATCGAGAAGCAATCAACAAGGGTTGATAATTAGGGTTAATTCTAGCTGGCAGAAACCAATTACCCTAATGCCGGCTAGATGAAGCCACGCCTAAGAGGCCGGTGCAGAGTCCATGACCGGTGCGAGGTCAGGAGCTGAAGCGCCCGGTGCGGAGACCGGCGCGGGGTCAGGAGCTGAAGCGCCCGGTGCGGAGACTGGTGTGGGGTCAGGAGCTGAGGCGCCCGGGGCAGAGTCAGGAGCTGAGTCCGGTGCGGGGACCGGCGTGGGGGCTCAAGAGTCCGGTGCGGCGACCGGAGCGGGGGCTCGAGAGTCCACAGGAACTGGCAGGGGGACCGCAGCCTGGGGAGCCGGCGCGGGAACCGGCAGGGGGACCGCAGCCTGGGGAGCCGGTGCGGGAGCTGGAGTCCGTGAGGCCAGGTTGAGTGGAGCTGAGCTGATGGTGGCAGCCGGGCTGAGTGTTGGCCCGGGTGCCGGAGTAGGAGCCGGATCTGGACCGGGTGCTGGAGCTGGAGCTGGACCTGGACCTTGACCGGGTGCTGGAGCTGGACCTGGGCCTTGGCCTGGATTGGGCAATGGAGCTGGACCTGGAGCCGGACCGGGTGCAGGGACTGGACCTGGGGCCGGACCGGGTGCAGGGACTGGATCTGGGGCTGGACCGGGTGCAGGGACTGGATCTGGGACCCGACCGGGTGCAGGGACTGGATCTGGGGCCGGGCCAGGTGCAGGGACTGGATCTGGGGCCGGACCGGGTGCAGGGACTGGATCTGGGGCCGGGCCAGGTGCAGGGACTGGATCTGGACTGAGTGCAGGAACTGGGACTGGACTGAGTTCAGGAACTGGGACTGGACCTAACTGATTGCTGGAACTGGAGCCAAAGGGAGCTGAAACGGCTGTAACTGGGCTAAGGGGGGCTGAAATGGCTGGGCTGAAGGGAGCTGAAATGGCTGGCGCTGGGCTGAAGAGGGCTGAACTGGCTGGAACTGGGCTGAAATGAGCTGAACTGGATGGGACTGGACTGAAGGTTGCTGAAATGGCTGGGACTGGGCTGAAGGAAGCTGAAATGGCTGGGCTGAAGGGAGCTGAAATGGCTGCAGCCAGGCTGAAGAGGGCTGAACTGGCCGGGACAGGGCTGAAAAGGGCTGAACAGGCTGGGACAAGGCTGAAAAGGGCTGAACAGGCTGGGACAGGGCTGAATGAAGAGCTCCCTGGCTCGGGAGTGGAGCCTCTTGCTCCGGGAGAGTTCTGTAATTTTGGGGCGGGGCATCGGGTCTCCGGGGTGGAGCTCTTCGGCTCAGGGGAGCTCCGTGGCTCGGGAGTGGAGTCTCTGACTTGCAAGGAGGAGGTGGACCGTGAGTTGGGCTGGACAGAGCTGAGTCGAGTTGGGTTGGGATCGTGGAGAGAGTTGAGCGGCTGGCGGGGGTCGTGGAGAGGGTTGAGCGGCTGGCGGCCCGTAAAGCAGGGTGACCTGGGCCGCCAAGGCACGGAACTCCGCTGCGTACTCCACTGCCGAGCAGTCTCCCTGCCGCAGGTGATACTCGCTGGGGGAGCCGAGCCGCGAGCTTCCCCTGTTGGGGAGGCAGGATGGCAGGTGAGCGCCGCCATGAGAGGCGTCCTGACGAATCCGCTGGGTCCCAGACACCCCCGCTGGCAAAGTCTGTGGTGCCTCGGAGATGGGACCATTCTGTCATGTGGGAGTCACGTCGAGGAGAAAGGTATGAGGCACCAATGCAGACATCCATGGCTCGAGGGTTTATTTAAAGAAAAC
>JBBJLS010070450.1:0-11925 GCA_037577275.1 Bryconaethiops microstoma
GCTGGAATACAGCACATAGAAAAGCTGCTGTACAAACACTACTGCACTCACAACACATATGGAGGCATTTCTTATTTCTTACACAGCTCATACTGCAATACTTCACAAAAAATAGCAACCTGTGCATTTTAAACACACACACACTGCCGTCTCTTATTTTTTTTCCATGGCTGTGGTTTTTCATAAATCTATATTTTCATATCTTTTTATATGCTCAAACCTACATATTTGCATGATACTTTGCCTGTACCATTTTTATATTATACTGTTGTGTTGTATAGTGTTAGTCTATTGCTTATGCTACTTTTACTTTCTTCTTTTTGTTCTGTCCACTTTGCTGCCGTAACTTCTTCGGTCACTTTTTGTCCTCATGATGTTTTTGCATGAATAAATAACATCAAATCAAACTATACAAATGTAAAGAATTGAAAATGCTTTCTACTCCAGTAGCTATTAGCATGGCAGTAATGGTGACCATGCTGTCTTACACTATTATAAATGCTTTGTTTTCTACACATTTATGTAGATTTCTTAATTCTTCTTAAAAGAAAAAGTGTCTTGACTTCTCCCCATGTTTAATAAGATTGACTGTTCTTTATAGTCATCGTGCTTGTAAATATTATTATTTGTGTTACCAGAGAGAGTTGTTCATCACACTGTTAACCGCTGATACCTGGTGTAAAATGAGTGAGCTTCATGAAATATTCTGGTTATGCAGTTTGGTGGATCGTATTGCATATCAGATATTTATGACAAATGTGTGCCACGGTGAAGCCTGTAATATATTTTGCTTGTACCTTTTTTTTCTTTTGGTTTTTATAGTTATCAGTTGGCCCCACAGTGTCAGACCACATATGCGAGTCTACTTGAGGTTACTTAACAACTCAGTGTGGTTTGTGGTTGGTGTGTGATGATTTATGCCTGCAGTCTGCACAGCACTGATGTGGGATAATGTTTTCAACCACTTGTTAGCCACATGAAAATCATAGCTCCAAGGCAAAAAAAAAATCTAAACATGCCTTGGCTGATTGCTTACATATCATACTACTTCCAGCATTTTTCTAAATTAAATGACACTAAATTGAATTAGACAAAAATGTTAAATGTTAAATGTGTTCTGCAAACCTGTAGCTGTTTTAATGGGTACTGTGGATGTACTATAAATAAAGACAACATTCTAGAGCAGTGTTTTCCAACACTGGTCCTGGAGACCTACTGCCCACAGCATATTAGTGGTTTCTCTAATTTCAACACACCTTATCCAACTAATCAGTTCATTAATAGCCACTTCCTGGGCTGAAGTGCATCTGTTGTGAGTGTAAGAGTAAAGGGTCCATTTGTCATGTGTGAACACACTACAGCGCACAGTGTGAATAGTGTGAAATTCTTTCTCTGCATTTAACCCCTTCAGCAAGTGAAGCAGTGGGTAGCCAGGAATGGTGGGGACGGTACTTTGCTCAAGGGTACCACAGTTGTGCCATTGGCAGACCTAGGGTTCAAACACACAACCTTCTGATCACAGAGGCAACTCCCTAACCACCAGGCCACCAGCTGCCGCAAAACGCACAAAAGTGTGTAGGGGCTTTAGGACCAGCACTGGAAAACACTGCTAAAAAAAAACATGCTCCATTGTGTAGAATGAACAGTACAAACAGTCACCACCCCTCACTGCTAGTTTCATTTTGATCTGTTTTACAGGCACATCCTCTTCCCCTTCCTCCACTCAAGAATGATCCGTTTCCATGGAGACAGGTAACACATGTTCAAGTGCCAATCAGAAAGCTACACATTTGAACAGGCCCCTGTTTCATCTGTACCATGATTCGTTTCCATGGAGACAGGTAACACATGTTCAGGGGCCAATCAGAAAGCTACACATTGAAACATGTTTCATATGTAGCTCTATTTATGTACTGTAACGTGTCAATTCTGTAATATGCACGTATTATTTCTGCTGTGTGCACTGCTGTATGGGGAGCCGTTTGTAAAAACAGCTTCACAAATTTAGCATAGGCAAACCATGCGTGTGCTACTTAAACAGGTATGGTATATAAATTACCTCTATAGGATTCCCTTTGTTATAATCATTGTCAGTTTTAGTCCGTTTCAACGTACCCTTGGGCAATCAGGAATGCATATTTTCATGTAGTCACTGAATAAAATGAGCAGGACGTTCGTATTTGTGTGCTTTATCTGCCTAGTTCTGATGTGCTAGCTTCAGTTATGCTACCTGTTTTTTTGTGCGGTGTTGACAGAAACATCCAAGGAGCGCGGAGCAATAAAATAGTCCCAAATGAGCGTTTAGATTATTTAACGTTCTTTATTATTTATTAAAAACTACGTGTGGTGTATTCCTATCAGGCATTACCCTATAGTAGAAATTAGAGCAGGACTACAGGGCAAACTTGCTATATAAATATGCTAAATTAACAGAATATTAGAAAAGAAATCTCTCATTTTATACTACTGCATGGTCTCCTCTGGGAATGGGTTGGACCTTACTTTAGAAAGCACGCATCACTTAACCCCCCAAAACGTGAAAAATATCCCACTTTCCACATGAAACCATTGTAAGGTTTCTTTAAACGATTTAATACAGTGAGAGAGTGGGTTTACTTGAAGGACCATAGAAGTTCCATACTGATGGGTTTATAGGTTAAGAAAGCCTAAACAAATGAGGACCTAGCTAGAAAACAGCTAATGTGTGACACATCCATGACTGCATGCCTGTGTGTGTGTCAGTATGAGATTGTGTGTGTCTGTGTGTGTGCGGTATCTCAGGCTGAGGCTCCGAGTCTGCAGTGTCTGAGAGAAGCTGATGCCTTTAAATATCCTCCTCTCTGCAGCTCTGCTGAGCTGAGACGCAGTGAGATGCCCCGGCCCTGCCTCAGTGGTGAAACAGGGGCTGGTGCTGAGTCATGGGTCGCTGTCTCATATTATTGAAATCAATAGAGCTCCAGATCCAGTCCGGGCATTGGAAAAGTGAAGACCCTTGCTTCGGCATGGACTGTTAGATCAGAAAACAGCCAGAGCCGGCGTGCAGGTGAGGCTGCCCTACATCGAGATGATCGCTGCAGCGTTTCTGGTACTGCTGAGACCCCTGAGCCTGCAGTGCGTGCTACTGCTGCTGCTGCTGCTCCTCGGAACCGTCGCCACGATCCTGTTCCTCTGCTGCTGGCACCGGAGGCTGCGCCATGAGAAAATTCCCATAAAATCAGTGCTGGCGAGGCGGTCAAGGAGTCGGGGTGAGTAGCTAAACGCCACTGTGGCTATGTTTCGAGTCGCATTTGTGATATTTTCATCCGTAGACAGGTTATTTCATCTCATTTCTGACTGACATTTCAGTATCTTGGTACATCCTGCATCCTTCACCCACGCCAGGCAGCTCATCATCACATCCACTAAAATCTCCATACATTTATCTGAAATACACACTGGACTCCATGCGTCAGCAATATGAGCACATTTACTCTTTTTGTAGACACTAAACTAACTGAAGGTCTTCTCTTTTCAATTTTATTTCAATTTTGTTCCAGAAGCTGGTCTTCGATCACACCATTTTCGATCTGAGGTAATTTTCTTCCCTTTTCTTCTTCGCCTGTCAATGTCACTTCATGGCAAAGAGGCACCATTCTGTATGTTTATATAATAGAAATCGTTTATATAAAACTTGTGCTTGGTTTCACTTTGTTTTAAGTGTCTTCGTGCACTTTTTGAAGTGCGTTAGTGATTAATGCCCTAAAATGCGCAGTGCGCGTGCGCGGGTAATCAAAGCTCTGCCTGCTGCAGACGGGACTGAATCTGCCTGCTTTAGTTCACAGGACAGAACTGTGGAGATGTAGATGTGAGGGTGGAGAAGGTAACGGTTTAATTCAGAAGGCTAACATGTGAGTTTTTATTTTGTGTTTTGTTCTGTCAGGGTTTCCGGCACAGTCCCCGGCATGTCAGGAGGAGTGCTCGAATCAGAGTTTCGCAGGAGAGGCCTCTCAGGGACATACCAGAGAGTGACCCCGACTCCACGGCTGCCCTGAGGAAACGCAAAGTCAAGAAGAGAGTCCAGCCCGAGTTCTATCACTCAGTCCAAGTAACACCAACGCGCAAACCAGTAAGTGTATTTTCTGATCCATGGCGCTCATTAAAGGCCAGCCAACCATCATTTCCTATTCTGCTTCCTATGCACTATATGGACAAAAGTATTGGGAAGTCTGACATTACACCAACAGGGAAATATCATTCAAATACATAGACTTTAATATGGAGTCCGTTCTCCCTTTGCAGTTCTAACAGACTCCACTCTTCTTGAAAGTGCCCGTTCATTCTGTAGAGCATAAGGGAGGTCAGGCACTGATGTTGGACGAGAAGGTCCAATCTCCGTACCAGTTGATCCCAAAGGTGTTGGATGGGGCTGTGTGTGGGCCAGTCAAGTTCTTCTACACCGAACTCATCCAGTCATGTCTTTATGGAGTACAGTCTGGGGCACAGTCATGCTGGAATAGAAAAGTTCCTCCCCAAACTGTGTCCACAAAGTTGGAAGCATGGCATCATCCAAAATGTTTTGGTTAGCCTTCATGGGAAGTAAGGGGCCTACCTGTGAAAAACAGGTCTGTCCCAATACTTTTGTCCAAATATTTTATATTTAAACTGGTTGAATTAGATTTAACCTGGTTGAATTGAAGTATTGTCTGAAATACACAACAAGGTCTTACGATCTGCCTAGATAGGGCATATATTTATCCTGTCCTACTTTTTAGGATGTCATACACTACATGGCCAAAAGTTTGTGGACACACGAACATTCACATCCACATGTGCTTGTTTAACATTTCATTCCAAACTGCCCATTTGCTGCAATAACAACCTCTACTCTTCAGGATTTTGGAATATGGCTGTAGAGATTTACTTCCATTTCGTCACAGTTGCCATTTCTCTATGTCCTAAAGGTATTAGATAGGGCTGAAATCACAGCTCTTAACACTCCAGTCAAGCTGATGTATGGAGGCATTATTATGGTGAAACTGGAAACAGTCTTCCTCAAACTGTTGCCACAAAGCTGGAAGCACACAATGTCACTGCATGCTGCAGCATTAGGATTTACTTTCAATGGAGCTCAGGAGTTCATACCGTGAAGTGAACATTATTCCTCCTCCACCAACATGGCACTTTGCAGAAGACATTCTCGTCAAACCCAGATTTGTCCATCCGACTGTCAGATGGTGAAGTGTAATTCGTCACTCCAGAGAGACCCAATTAACAGTTTTTGTGGTCATGTTGCTTGCAGAGATCATTTGGAACTCCATAGCAATTGTTGTAAGTGAGGATGGATGATTATTACTTGCCTTGTCTGTCAACATTCTGGAGTCCAATTCTGTGAGCTAGTGTGGCCCTTCGCTTTGTGGCAGAGCTGTTGGTGCTCCTATATGTTTCCACTTTCCCCTAAAAGCGCTTCCCGTTGACCAGTTCTTCTCTAGCTGGGCAGACATTTGGCAAGCTGGCCTCTTGGAAAGGTGGCTTCTTGTGAAAACATCACAATAAAACTGATCCTTGACATTTGTCTATGGAGACTGCAAGATGATGTACTTGATTTTATGCAGCTATTAATTGTATGTGTGGCTGAAATAGCTGAACCCACTGATTTGGAGGTGTGTCCACGTACTTTTGGTCGTGCGGTATGTCTACACTGAAACATATCCAAGACTAGTGTGTCTTGGATATGTTGGAATTATATTTTGATTTTGTAAGACCTATTTACTGGAATTTAGTAGCTGTAAAATACATAAATAAATGGTCCTTCAAATGTTTATATCTTCGCAAGTTCTGTCCCTGGTCATGTCACGGCCATCCATAGCTGTGAGTCCAAGAGAGCATAATTGCCCTCAAAATTCATTTTGAATACATATAACAAATATGTGTCACACCTATTGACACCCTTAGAAATTCTTATGAATAAATATAACTGAAGCATGTTGAGTTTTTAAGTCTACCCGAGTGTTAATGAGTGATCTTAAGCAGTCACCCATGACGTCTATTTCGTTGGGGTGCAAATATGAGGTGACTCAAACTGGAATAATTCAGGCAGTTACTATGAACAACAGGGACACAGTCCCCATATCCACAGCAGCTCTAGTGAACCTGCCTTGAAGAGGACACATGATTTTTACCCTCACGCACAGGTAGGGATGGGAATCAAGAACCGACTCCAGTTAACAACCAGTTCCAAATTACACAATCCATTGGAATCTAGTGCCTCTGATGTCGTTGATTCCTTTTTATTGATGCTGGCCGGTTCTTTTGATAATTGCATCTTGCAAAAACTCAGGTGTCATGATGTGAAACCCTGCATCTGTGCTGCTCAAAATGTTTAAGAAGAAGGTGTCATGGTATGAGAAGAAGAAACATGGCTTCAAGAAATACAGAAACACTTCACTTGCGGTGCTGGTAAAATGATTACTTCAAGTTAGAGTGGAAACACCAGCATTGTTTTGATGCAACATGGTATCAATTTTTTAATGACCAATTTTCATTCCTACGCACAGGTAAGGAACAAAGTCAAAGTGAACTTTATTGTCATCTCAACCATATGCAAGTATACAGAGAGCTGAAATGGCGAAGCTCAGGTTCCACAGTGTACATATAGTCTAACAGACGTAAGACATTGTGAGACAAAACAAAACAGTGCAAATAAGAAGTATAAAATAAGGTAAGGGTGAGATTTGAGTGTGTGGACAGCTCACTGTGCATTGTATATAAATATAATTAAGACAAAATGTACAACGGCTGAAGAAATGTGCAAAAAGTATGCCAGTATAAATGTATCCAGTATAAGCAGTGTAACAGTAGAAGACAGTATGAGACAACAGTGTCACCAAGTCTCCAAAAATGTGTAGATGATATACCAACAAACTATTTAGAAGATGTACCAGAAGGAAATCTATTCACAAAAAGAAGTACCTGGACTTTGTTAGCCACTATTGTAACTAGAACTAGGCTCTTTGAGCAGTTGGGACAAAAACATTGAAAATGGGTTTAGTATAAAAAAGATGGTTGTAAAGAAAAGAGGCTTCATTCCCATTTCTAAGCTTAAGGCCATTGTTAAGGCGGACCTGTGATGTTTTGGGTCTGGGAATCTCGTTAGGATTCATAGCATCATGGATTCCAAGAAGTACCAGGAGATTTGAGATGACAGTCTGGCTGGAGGATCTGGGGAGATTATGTTTTGACAAATGGCCTCAGATTGCTGCAGTCTCATTAAACATTAAAGAAAACATAGACAATCAATATCTGTTCTGTTGGCAAAAGGAGGATAAAAAGTAGGGTTGCCAGTAACTGTGATACACATGAAGTATTTTTTGTTTTCTTGTACTAAATTCACTTCAATTAAAGGTAAAGATTTCACACATGTAGACTATGAGATTAATCTGAACAACCTAAGATCCTTTTTACCAATCTCTTCCATATACGCTAAAAACGAATGCCATGGATGCTCCTATTGTTCTCTATCATTTAGGACCTGTATTTAAAGGGACAGTTTTGCCCTGTAAGGATGGCACCGACATAGCTGAAAAGGATGCCCCTTAAGTAAGACCTTCTTGTAGGGTTTATTTTTCTTAAAGATTATTACTTTCTTTATTAACACCTGAAACATCATTAATATGCAGCAAATATATAAAAAGGGCAACAGTGGTCTGATGCTTGCCGAATGGTGAGTCCGGATTCATCTAAACTTAAGATCGTCCTAGTTGTTTAGCTTACTTTGTGTTCTCCATTAGTCATCATTATAGCTTTCAGCTTAATCAAATGTAGCAGCTCACTAAAGGGCTCCTGAATGGTGCAATGGTGTCCGAGTGGTGGCCCTGTTATCAGGAGATTGGGAGTTTGAGCCCTGGTGGTATTGTGTGACGGTAGCAGGATTAAATGTGACTAAATCGGGGAGAAAACTGGAGACGTCACTAAGAAGTGCTGTGAAAACTGCATACTGTCACATGGGGCTTGGGCAGTGTGATTCAGAATGTCAAAATATGTGTTAAATGGACCTATTTTGCTAATTATTTCAATGTGACAATTTATATTCGTTGTTAGGCTACAGAACCCGATGTGAAAATTGCTCCAGAAATAGATTTCTGTTATAGAGATTTACTTTAATCATGACCCTGGTGTCGGGATTCGGAGTGACGCCTCCCAAAATTATATCAGATTCATGTCGATTGTTGAACTAAGTAGTTTTCAGCACAGTTTACTGGAGTAATCTTTGATTCCTTCTGCCAGGCTGATGAAAGGCAGGAAGGGAATCAGACATGATACCTTCTCTCCAAGGCTGTCTTTGTCAGATATTTTGATTCCTTTTTATATTACACCCGCTTTATAATCTCTTTGTAGTTTTATTACAATCATGTTATTGTTACCCTGCTTTACCCCTTTCATCAGTTGTCAGCACTGGACTACAGTCTAACTGAAAGATACAAAGTGCACCTACAGCCGTGGAAAAAATAAGAGACTGCATCTTTTTTTTTCTGGTTATTGCTTTTGCAGTTTGTGGGAGTGTGTCTGTGTAAAAATGTGCATTACATTATTGTTTTATACACTATTGACCACACTTGATTCAAAATTCCAAACAAAAAATGTTTAGAGAAAATGTAAAAAATAATACACATAAATGATTTATTATACATTGGAAATGTTGAACTACACAACACTCTTACAGTATTTTACAATTGCAACATTTAAATAGTGATGTTAAGAGCATAATATGTGCATGTGTGACTCTGTTTCATCCCATCAGAAACTGAATCAGGAGTGAAGCCGCTGGAACACAGCACTTAGAAAAGCTGCTGTACAAACACTACTGCATTCACAACACATATGGAGGCATTTCTTATTTTTTACACAGCTCATACTGCAATAGTTCATAAAAGAATAGCAACCTGTATATGTATTGTGTTGTGTTGTCCTGCTTGCAAGGTTTGAATGGGGTCAAAGTCACCCTGCAAGTGAGATTTACATTTACGGCATTTAGCAGACGCTTTTACCCAACTACAGGAGACAGTCTCCCTGGAGCAACTTGGGGTTAAGGGTATTGCTCAGGAACCCAGTGGTGGTGTGCTGGAGGTAGGATTCGAACCCAAGACCTCCAGAGGCAAGTATCCTACCACTAGGCCACCACCATCACTTAAGTACACTTTTGATGAAAATGTTCAAGTACTGCCTCTCTGCACGTTATGTTTGTAAGAAAATGGGTTGTACTTGTTTAATTAGTCATTAACACTTTTCTGACTGTTTTTGTGTTTAAAGTTATGTTTTGTTGACACTGGAAGGTGCTGGGAGATGGTAAACACCTTATAAGTCAGAGTCCTGAATTATGACCTGGTCTTTTATAACTTCTTACTGTTTTTTCCATTCTTTGGAAAAGCATGTGTCATTATTTCACTCGTGTAATAACACATTTCCTGGACTCTAAAGGGTGACTTCTCGTCTCTGGCTCTGTGCTGAGGGCCACTGGATAATTATCAGAACCTGAAACATGTAGTGTTCTTTAGTGGACTTCTCACAAGTGGTTGTTTACTTACTATTTTGTGTTTTTTTAAAGGGCAGAGGAAATTCTATGCTGGAGACAGTCTGGGCGACTGGATTGTAGGCTAATGCCCCGAGGGAGCAAGGCTGAGGGGCAGCCTCCCAAACAGCCTCTTATGGATGAAGTCCCAAAGAAACACAAGGATCTGAGTCACCGAAGACACATAGCTCAGACTCATTCAGAAAAACAGGCTGCATTGTGAATGCAGTACTTTGTCAGGAGGTAAGCCAGGGGTAAGTGCTAGTTGCAGTAAGTTAGACCACACCAACGGGGGATGCTGGTGGAGAAAAAGGTACTCTTATCTCTCCTCATCAGGAGAAATATATGAGGTAAAACGTTTTAAAGCAAGGAAACTGCCCAACAGGGCTCCCCTCCTTTCCCAGGCTTTGTAACCTGTGCACTTGGTGCATGTGTGTGTGTGTGCAGGCCCAGCTGGAACTGCTCAGATCGGTAGGATGAGGGAGGGGGGTGATTATTTGATCAGTATTTATTTTTTTTACTATTCCCACGAGTGAGTGTGATGCTGAGATCCATTTTTTTAGTATCCAAAGTCTTTCAACACATACTAGCACATATGATCTTATTTCCTTGTGGCTGACACAAACTGCCCTCTTTTATTATGTGTTGAGGAGCAGTCTCAAGGATGAGACAGCCCTTAATAGTCATTAGATGCCATAAACTCCTGACTGCATGCATAAAACTGTCTAAAATAAGCTACTATATTCAAAAAAGCCAACAGAGGAACAGTATGAAGAACTGCTTTTCGTTCCCTAAAGAACTGCATTTGAAATGGCGATTTGTGAGTGCATTTAAAAATTTAAAGGTTTAAAGGAACTTTGTATATGTTTACCTGTGTTTAAATGAGCATTACCTAGGTTCTATGTCAGTTTAAGGCTTCTTTCCAGAAGTTAATGTTATACCTAGCTTCTTTAAATGTTAATGGAGTTATTAAAATTAATCTTATTTGTAAAAATGAATCTCTACAGAACTGTAGGAAGGTTCTTCAGGGCAGTGGTTCTCAAAACAGACCAATTTGGGAACTAATACTTTAAGGAACCAAAAATAGCATTGTGCAAAGAACCCTTTTTGGCAGAGTGTTGACCGGTCACTTAAGTGATGTTTCACGGGCTCGTCCAAAGTATATAATGGATTTGTGTTTACACTCCTGCAGAACTTTCCTTTAAGAAGTGCTTTATAGCATATTTCTGTGTGTTCCTGATTCTGAAAAGCAACTTTATCATGCTAGTTTACTGTTATTACAGCTTAAATGGCAATAGAACTAATTTTTAAAAAGCCTTTTCTTTAGGTGTATCTATTATACAGTTCCTTCCTGAAAATGTAATGACAATTGCCTGCCCCTAAAATGCCTTCTGGGTTTTGATCACACCACCATGCACCGGTTGGCAGGGGAAAATATGAACCAATAATGTCATTTTTCATTCGCTCCTCCCATCTATCATTGAGCGAAAGCTCTCAGTTTGCTCAGAGACCCTTTCTGATACTGCATTTCACTCAAAAATAAGTCACAGAGTGTTGCAATGTCCGGCTCATGTTGATACCAGCCCATGCCATAACATTTTAGTTCATCTGAGGACAAGACTAAGATGCAGTAACTTACATAAGCTTGGCATGCTGAGTGGATTAGAGACCACTGACTTTTTTTAGCGTTTCTATTATAGTCTCCCTTTAATAGGCTCATGACTTATTTACCAACCAGCTGGTATCATGAAACCTTTTAATGAGATCCTTCAGTGCAGAAGAAATATTACTCTTTTTTTCACTTTTGGTAAATGCAGTGCTTTCTTGCTTTCTTTAATCTACAGGAGGTCCAAAGAACCTACAAAATATAACTGAAAACACACACACACACACACACACACACACACACACACACACACACACACACACACACACTCGCACAAACACATCTGCACACTTGGCTTTGTCTGAAGGTAGTATAATTTGCATAGACAATTAAAAGTTCTTTAGGTTTTTTAAGGTTGGGAATCTAATTCACTGACTTTTAGAGGCTGTATTATGGTTTTTTCCCTGTATTTATAATTAACAAGTACAGTGCCTGACAAAAGTCTTGTCACTTAACCAAGTTGTAGGAACAACAAATAATAACTTGACTTTTAGTTAATCACTTGGAATCAGAAATGGCTCATAAGAAAAGCAAAGCTTTCTAGATTATGCTTATTATACCAAAATAAAGTTCTGCATCATTCATTGAGTTGTATCATTTCATTAGGACAGAAAGGTCCAATTTTGCCTGGATAAAAGTCTTGTCATATACAAAAATAATGTAGAAATTATACATATACTTTATTTAGAATACACAAACATGCTACAATAACATC
>JBBJLS010070451.1:0-11925 GCA_037577275.1 Bryconaethiops microstoma
GAGAGAGAGAGAGAGAGGGAGAGAGAGAGAGAGAGAGAGAGAGAGAGAGAGAGAGAGAGAGAGAGAGAGAGAGACAGACAGAGAGAAAGAGAGAGAGACAGAGAGAAAGAGACAGAGAGACAGACAGAGAGAAACAGAGAGAGAGAGACAGAGAGAGAGAGAGAGAGAAAGAAAAAGAAAAAGAAAGAGAGAGAGAATGTTTGAGAGACTACATGAATATTTACCAGAATGCTAAATGTGAATATGTGAGAAAAAAAGTTATATTCTCGAAATATTTCTTATATTAAAAAAAAAAAAAAAGCAAAAATTTGGGCTCTGTGTGTTAAATGACATTTTTGGTTGACATTCTAAAGCAAATAAAATAAATAAATAGACATCCTCTGCAGATAATACACTTCTGCAGATTTAGTTCTGTTTAGTTGCTGAATTTAACATATTGGAAAAATAAATAAATTAAAATTAAATTTGGCTGTGCTAAAGTAAAAGCATTTTTATGTTTAATGTTTTTTTTTTCAACTTGTTAATCTAAGCAAATATATGCACAAAGGTTTTCTCAAAAAATTTATTTTTAAATTTATTTAATTTTATTCCCCTTAGAGAATGTACTTATTTTCAGGTTTTAGGCTCACAGACTCAGAAACACACACACACAAACACAGACACAAACACACACACACACACACACACACACACACACATAAACACACAAAACTTCGCGATGCAAAATTCTTTGAAAATTGGCTGAAATCTCCACAGCTTTCAGAATGCCATTAGTATCAGTTGGTGCTTTCATGCAACTGTTTATTTAGTCCAATGAGGGAAAAGTAATTGTTTATAACGATTAATGATTAGTAATAGAGCTGAAGTCTCTGCCCATTAATGAGCCTTTCAATACAAATTTATTCTGAAGCAGTTAACAGCAGGTAAACAAGTGGCCGATATACAACACAACTTTCCTTTATTTGCATAAGTCGCATTTAACAATCTGTGACTGATTGTTTTGCAGTAATAAAGCACTTTGACCAGATAAACCTCCTGGACGTTCACTGCAGTTTTTCTTTTCTGCTGCTGTACTTCACTTACCTCACTGTCCTCGACCATTCAACTGCTTCCCACAGCATCAGTTAGTTGTGCTGTGACAATGTATTGTCATGCAAAAAGGTGACAGGGAGAATAATCAGTAAATGAATGATGATATTTGATGTATCTGGATTGTTTATAATGTTAAACCAGTACCGATCAACAACCCAGTCCAGCACATTCACTCCATACATCCTGCCCCCCCCCCCCCACACACACCTTGCAGCTCTAGTGTCATTATGAAATTGTGCCAGTACTAAACACAGTCGTCATTTACATGTTTACCATTTCACTCTAAATATTATGAGAATATTAAATTGTTTTCAGTGTCAAAAATGTGGTGAGCGAATTGAACCGTGAGCCCTGAACTGTCCATTGAACCGAACTGTGAGTCAGTTTATTAGGCATTAATTAATTCCAAGCTTTTTTGAACATGTAGCTGTCCTTATTAATTTTTCTGAAAATGCCGGCTGTTCGTCAACCTTTCATGATGAACACACTTCTGTCAATGTGAGGGAACCAAAAAAAAAAAGCCACAAAAAGGCTGATAGGAGGCACATTAGTCATCAGATCTATTTGTGGAGGAGAAAATGACGGCGGTGAAGGTCAGGTGCATGAGACCAATCAGGAGAGGCTTTTTTGTTTGTGAGTCTTTTTTTTGGGAGCAGGCTGTCTTGCCCTGCAGACACTACAGTGAACCAAACTGAAACGTGGAAGACTTTTTTTTTTGTTGCAACCCTGAAGCCCTGAAGGGTTGAGTCAGATAGAGAGAGAGAGAGTGAGATAAAGAGAGAGGTAGAGAGAGAGGCGGTATCACGCCATTCCAGTCCAGCCTGAGCTTCGGAGCTTTAACCCTCCACTTCATTTACAGATCAGGAGGAACCAACAGCCTCCCAGGACCACAGAGTGCAGAAATGTGGACCTGATTGTTCAGTCCAGAACGTCTCATAAAACCACGACTTCACAAATACTCTCTAACTTTTGGTCAAACACTAATTCTCTACACACTTTCTTTTCTTTCCTTCGCTTTTTCTTTTTTCCTATCTTACCGATCTTTCTCCCTTTTTCTTTGTTTGTTTTGGTCTTTCTTTCTTTAGTACCATTATTCTTTCTTTCTTTCTTTCTTTCTTTCTTTCTTTCTTTCTATTTCCACCATTTCTCAGTTATTTTTCCTTGTTTCTGTCATCTGCTTTAATAATTCTTTTTTTCATTGATTGTCGCTCTTTCTTCTTCACCTTTCTTTCCTTTTCTGTCTTTCTTGTGCTTTCATTTTCTCCCACTTTCTTTTGCTCGTTCTTTCTATCTTTCTTTCTTTCGTTCTACTTGTTCTTTCATTCATTCTCCTTCTCCTTCTTTTGCCTTTTTTAATTTCTTCATCCTTTATTCTTTAATTTTCTTCAACTTTCTTTCTTTCTTGCTTTCTTTCTTGCTCTGTCTCTCTCTCTCTCTCTCTCTCTCTCTCTCTCTCTCTCTCTCTCTCTCTATGCTGACATTTGGCTCTTTGATTCTAGGCATTATTGCAGTGCCTTGTAGGACCTCATAAAGCTATTACTGAGGCCCAATATATCTTATGGAGACTCGGCTCTTACACATGGCCATCAGCTTGATTCATGACTCCCTGTTCTCACTGAGTCAAGAACATTAGAGCGCTGTTCAATCAACCTTCTGCTCCTGTATTCTCACCGGGTCCACCACAGAGGCAAACCTCCACCGGCTAGACGGTATTATAATAATGATTTTGTGTGTGTGTGTGTGTGTGTGTGTGTGTGTGTGTGTGTGTGTGTGTGTGTATAAAATAGCAGTTTATCTCCTATAGGAGGAACATCTGTTTATTCTAAGGGAACCAGTTCCTCTGAAAACCACTTCTTCATGCACCCTTAAACGAGTTTTAATATACACACCATAATGAAAATTATATTGAGTTAAATGAACACAAATGACAAAACTGAGTCCAGAACCAACACACTGCGGTGTGTATAAAGTGAAACATCCCATCACTCACCACATCGAGAAGCGTTCTTCCCCATAGCCATGGCGATTCACGATAAATCTCTCTTTTCCAGGGTGTCTGTCTTTATTCCTGCAGGAAAATGGAAAAGATAAGTGATTTCAAGCTAAATAAAATACACTTACTGCCAAATAAAACAGTCTAATATTTATTTACACTTAATTAAGCAGCCGAAAGTGTGATGAAACTTGATGCGAGTAATTTCTCACTCCTAACTCATTCAAATAATAGGAGAAATTGTGAGGAAAGTGCAAATTCCAAGCTTTCAATCCACACCTCATCTGTGCTTGTAAGTACAAATGGTGATATTTCATTATGAAACAAATTTAAAGTCCTGTTTTTACATTTCTTTCATGTTTTTGTCTTTCATTGACAAGTCAGAAGTGCATTTGAAGTAGATACAGAATCTGAACCACATTTAACACAAAGATACACATAATTCACTAGATGAATTCAGTTTGAATAGCTAAGTGGCAAAAAGAACTCCAGATGTCTAAGGATTAATATGAAATTGTGATGGGTTGGCTGGTTCCCTGACACTTTGTTCCTTCAGAATCTCTTGAGATGATATTGAGAAGTAGAGGCTCCAGACATGCCAAGGGTCAGCCAATACTAAATTGGGTTTTTGAGAGAACTAGACACATTTCCAGAGGATTCTGTCTGAAACGTATGATTTTTTTAATACATTTTAAAATGTGACCATATTTCTAGCTAAGATATTGGATTATATTATATTAACAAGATGCATTTTCAAGTGTGATTGTGTGGTTACTATCAAACCAGTGATTGGAAAAAAGTTTGTATTATAAAAACAAAATCTACTTGCACCATGGATTCAAACCAGAGACCTTCCGAGATCTTTTTTTTTCATTCAGAGCCACATTTTACCTCCAAACCTATAAGGGGGCATTAACTCGCCGTCTCTTACCAAGCCATTTATGGTTAAGGATGGCTGAAGGTGCACATAGCCATTTTTAGAGGCTGATTACTTGTAATTAAACCAAAACAAACAATGACACACTTTAGTGTTATTGTTTGGCTTTAGTGTCTTGAAGCCTGTTTGTGAGTCTTTAGCCAAGATATTTGACTGTATTAAATTAATGAAAGTATCTGAGAGGTCAGTTTCCATTCTGAAAGCTGAATGGCCATTAGGGGTGCTGGAGAAAGTGGGTACTTTAGGAGGGGTTATTTTTTCATACATATTTAACCGGAGATTTTCAGGCAACACAAAGTATAGAGATATTTGGCGAAAACGGTGCCAAACAAGGGAGCTTCCCTGTGAGCTCTTACAAATAGCAATGGTTTATTGTTTGTGTTTTTGTTTTAATTTTTACTCTTGTCTATGTTTACTAGTAAAGACTTTAGTCTCATTATGTACATCACACTTTTTTCTCTTTAATATATGTCTGTTATTATACCATTGCTGCTAAATACCAAGCTTTGTATACAAGGATTTCACTCACATGTACTGTATCTGTATTCCAGCGACATGTGATGTGACAACAAAAATGAAAACATAAAGAAGACATGAAATTGCGTATTAAGAGAAAAAAAACTCTTGCTTTGCAGATGAGAGCAATAAAGACCTGGTGGTGATTTCCAGACTGTCAGTATCAGTGAGCTGGTTGATGATTGTCCCACAGATGTGCAGTTGTCTTGCATGCCAGATTGCATGCCAGTCTGGTGCATATCAGCGCCAAGAACCCCCGCTATTGCATGAAAAGGAACTTCAACTGGCATGCTAAACGTCCCACCACAGCCACGTTTTTGGCACAATTTATAGATGGAGGCTGTGAAAGGTTCTTCACAATGGTTCTACACAGTCAACTGATCATTGCTGATTCAATTAAGCCGGAAAAAACAACTTTACATCACAATGCCTGGAAGTACCCAACCAGTCAGAACGCAACTGTCAAATTCCAGGCCAGCTTCCCTCACTATGAAAATCAAACTCATAGTGGACCACATGAGGCCAGAGCACCTGATTCTGAGATCAAACAAAGCTCAGCGTGATGTCTCACACCTCGAGCACCAACACAAACCGGGGGAACTACCATATGAGGAGCTGTTCTGCCATATGATGAGGATTTACCGGTTGTTGCACTTCCAGCAAGGATCCGCGCTGCTCGTGTTCTAAGGGTCAATCTAACAGTACACAACATGCTCAGCTGCTTTTGCACTTAAAACACGCCGTGTTCTCATTCCTCTTATCCACGTACCACTCCTCCCCACATTTATCTCCAAAACGCTGACAGCATCGCTGCTGATGCAGCACCTGCATGATGAGATTTACGGGCAGATTTACTAAAAGAGTCACTAATTACAGACAACCTACTGAAACTCTGTGTGGGTGAGGGTGGCCAATTTAGCGGGTCTGCTTTGAACTCCCATACAAATGAATAGAGGCACAACTTTGAAATTAACATATGATGAGGGCAATAAGACTCGTTTGTCTCGTTTGCTGTTTGTGTGAAAACCCAATTTTTGGTCTCATCAGGAACTTTGCAGGAACTCATTTTCACTGTTGGTATTTAGTAGAGGTGTGACAGTCTGAAATGATCAGCATCGGTCTGTTACGGGAGAAAATTAACTGGAACTGATATCGGAAAAAAATGCCTGAACAGTCGTGTAAATGTTGAACTGAACTCTGATCGATGTGCTATAAAGAGAGACACACAGATGAGAACGCGAGTAACACAGACGAGCAGAAGGGCGGCATCCCAAATGGCTCCCTGCTCCCTACATAGTGCACTAAAATACAAACTCCTGTAAAAAACAGTGTAGAACTCGTCTAACAAAGAGACACTGGAGATTCAGACATTTGTGCAGAACTCCAGAATGGACACACCGGGCATTATATGGGTGTAGATAATATTTTATAACTTACACAGCGCCCCCTAGAGGAAGTAAGGAGCTGTTTTGGATTCAAAGTGCATCCTGAGCTGTGTTATTGATAGCTCAGTTGTTATAGAGAGGGGAAGAGATAATCAAAGTTGGAGAATCGGTCTCATAGATGAAAAAAGTTATATCGTACCACACCTGGTACTCACCATCAACCTTGGCAAACCAGAGTGGTGGCTCATTATAATAATCTTCCAAAATTGTGCACTTTGAGAGGGAAACTCCTGTACATACACTAACAGTCAAAAGATTTTACACACCAAAGGTTTTTATTGACCTTTTAGAACCTATTTTAGAAACTGCCTTCAACAGTGCACGTCTGACATCCTAATAACTAATTCTGTGGCGATGCAGAATTCTAGACTCTCCTTTCACTTTAAATTCACTCGTTAACTGTTTCATCTCTTGATATCTCTTGTCTGGTGATTCACATTATAATTATATTAGACGGCTTTTCGTAGGTCAGCAGTGATGAATAAAAACACAAATTGTAAACACGCTGGACATTTATTTGTCAACAATGAATTCTTAGTGTATTTTTAGTAGTGAGTAACATGCAAATGTAGAAAATCTCAAGACTTTTGACTGGTGGTTAACATGCTTATGAGGCAAAAGCAGTAATGTTCATTGGTTGAACTGAACTTTTGATTCCAGCAAAAAAGAACTTTCCAAAAACCATTACACCCTCTTTTACCCCGGCCAGAATATCACCCAGTGATGGAGGGCAAAGAGTTTGTCCTTTGACGACATCTTGAGTCTACGAGCACATCTGGAATGCTTGAATTCCGCCATGCCTCTCCTTCTCACGGCTGCCGTAAATCACTTTACTCTCTCTCTCTCCTCCTCTCTGTCCGTCTGAGAAGAAAGACACTAATGAGGCTCTCCACGCGGGCCAGGAAGAGACTGAGGCAAGGTGATTATGCAAACACTGGCTCGGAATTGCTAACGAAGGCTGCAGAGGATGAGAAGACAGTGAGGGCCGGCCTCTTTAAAGACAAGTAAATAAATAAATAAAAGCGAGACGAGAAGAAAGTTTGTGCTCTGGACACAGTTGTAAAATCAAGCTTGACACCGAGTGCTATTAGTAGCCCATTAAGCAGTTCAAGGACAATAGCTGTCCTCCCATTTGATCATTTATCGCCTAGATCCCCTCGTTAAGCTCGACTTGGACAATGCCTTCCGAATATCAATGGCTTTGATAAAGTGGGGCAAATAGGGTGAGTAGAATTTTTTTATTCTTCTTTTTGACCTCAGCATGGTGGGCCTCATATTTTATAGAGGGGCGCTATCGGGGCCGTCCTGTTCATAAATTATTGACTCTGAAATCTAGTTGCATTTATCTTTAATGAGTCCTGTAGTGAATTTAAGGCCAACCTGACCTCACAAAAATTTTACAGGAACTGCAAGAAATGGAGGTGATTTTGCTGGACTTCATACCAATGAGAAACATGTTAAAATAATTAAATAAAACAAAATGAAATAAAATACCCATCACCCTTAACTGCAACCATGCTAAATTTTGCTTTTCAGTTGTTTTGCATTGATTTCTACAAAAAATGTGATGCATGTGGCTAATTCTCTAAATATAAAATGTGTCCTTTCCATATAGTTGTCTTCTAAATGTGAAAATGTGCACAATTAAATGGTTAAAAACTACATCACGCATAGTGATTCAATGTAAAATGGTTCATTGAAGATTAACATTCCTCACATTTCAGAGGTTATGATGACTACAATGCAAGTATAGCCAATGTATTCCCTATCCAAACCCAACACATGTCTTCTGAATGTTTATATGGATTATGATGATAATAGAATTGTGGTGAATCTGACTGAAATCAGCTTTCTTTAAGGACTATTTTGCCTCATGATGCTCTGCAACATGAATGGATATTAAAATGTTTTAGGCCAAAAACTTCCCAAAAAACTGGTAAAACAACATCTCATGTATCAGGCAGTAGAATCATAACCATTTCATGTAATAACTTTTTGTGAGGGAGCTTTTAGAGGCAGACATCTGGTTCCATTCACCACCACTATGATTCTACATCAGCATTTCACAACAGTGGTCTCAAATTCCATTCGATTCTGGACACCAGTACAGTGATCGCCACTCTGTCCACTCTGGTGATTTTATGACCTTTTTTGTTTTTTGATACTTTTTGTTGAATGTTTCTGAGTTCTTCACCTGAATATGACGGTCACTCTATTTGACAACTTACCAGCAGTACATATATACTAGAATCCATTCATTTTTTTCTATTTTCATAAAAAATATTCCAGCCTCTTTCCAGCTGGTCAGCTGCCTTTCAAGAATTCTGCTACAGGATGTAGTCAGGTCACTAAAACTGCTGAGAGGTCACTGACCAAAAAGCATCCATAAATATACTGTGGTAGCTTTAAAACTTTAAAAAAAGTTGAAAGTGTGTACCACCAAATTAAAATTGTATTTCGTGAACTGCTATGTAGGACTAAAATGTCAGCTTGTGTCTGAACAACACTGGATTGAGAAAATGCTTTAATCAAATATAAATACATATCTGCTTTTATCTAAACAGAAGATATTCCAGGGACAACGTCTAACTTTTCTGACAGGACGAGGAACGATCTCTTTCTCTGCCACCAAAATGACAAAAGAGCAGTAAGAACCCAGGGTCAAAATAGCTCTTGAAAGAGTCACACTGATATCTGGCCAGAAAAGTGATTCATCACTGCCACTTGAAAGGAGCGCAACTCGACCTGTGAGGAGGTTCTTCTCTTGTTGCAGAATAAAGATGGAGCTCATTTCATCTTTTTTTCACTTCCTTTCTCCACAGACTTCATCAGTGTACCCACTAGGGTAATGTAATGTATACTCTTTTGGAAAACAGAGGCTCAGAAAAGTGCCCCGACTTGACAAAAGTTAATGTAATTGTTGAAAAATCACTAATATCAATAACGTCAAATGTTTAGTGGATTTAATATATATATGTATGGACTTCTATTATGAAGTGGGTGATGGGTTTCTTGTTTATTAGTCACAGCTGGGGTTTGTTAGTGTTTAGTGTTTGGGTTTAGTTATTGGTGGTGGGATTTGTGTTTAGAGTATTTAAGGGTTTCTGTTCTTGTTTCAGTTGTCGGTCCAAAGTCATGTTGGGTGCTTTGTTCACGGAGTTGTATGCAGACCTTCGTGCCTCTTTGTTTTGTCGAATCATTAAATAAAAAGGAAAATGGATATCTGCAAATGCACCTCCTGCTTCTGGTACACTCGGTGTGACGTGACAATAATATGCATTTATTAATGTTTATGTAGGTTTGTGCCATCTGTCAGTGAAGCTTTATGTAGGTGTTGTGTTCTGTAGTCTAGTGAAAACTGCCCTCCGGTTAAATGCTCCCCAACTTCTCTTTCCTCATACAATTTGCTCTGCCTCTGGCCAACCATGGATACAATGACTGTGTGCTCCAGGAGGACATCTTGGCTCATAGTTGGACTGTCTAGTCCCAGTTGCCACACAACTGGTAAGTCATCACGACCTCTGGCTTTGCAAAGCCCACCTCTGCTCTGCGTATTCTGCTGCCTCACCTTGCCGAGTGTGTGAGAGTCTCCTGGAGTATAGAGGGCTTCGCTACAGTCTAATTTCTGCTTCTAGTAGGAAGCCATCCATCACAGGAGCCTAATGTGGTCTTCAGTGCATCAGGGTTCACCGGGATAACATAGGAATGGGCTCCTGACTCACAGAGGAGAAGAATAGAGGAACAAACACTGCAAAGACGCTGAAAGGTCTCACAGGTCTTCTCCAAGCTCTGCTGGAGGGCCAAATGGGAGGGAAGCTTGCAAAGTCTCCTGGGATAAGGGACACCAGTTTGACACCATTTTATAGTCCAGTTCAGCCCCTGTGTCCCATCTTTCTCCATCAGTTGCAGAACTGAGGAGCTTTCAATCTGTTTACAGGCACTCTCTCACACTCTTAAAATGAGGATTCTTAACTTTTAGGATGTAAGCAGCACACGACCATGGTCATCATATGGCAAAACAGCTCCTTATATGAAAGTGCCCCCGATTTGTGTTGGTGCTCGAGGTGTCAGGCGTCATGCTGAACTTCGTTTGGTGTTCCTGTGTCACGAAGAACCAAAGTCTATTGTAATTTATTGTTTTTTAAATGCAATAATTCAACGTTTAGAACAACAGCACAGGCTAACGAACATAATGAACAAAAATGAGCACACTCTTTCATTTTAGGTTCTAGAAAAAAACAGAAAAAATATTTTGAACCCCAGATGGAACATAATTAGACAGAGCAGGACTTGCAGTTTTTGGCTGGAAGAAATATTTTTTCGGAAGGCAGATCTCCAGGACTAGGGTTGGTGACAACCATTCTAAACCATCATTCTGAATACATTTTTAGCAACTTTTTTGCCTTTGAGTTTCCTGCCTCAGCCGCAGGTTCCACATTGTCAATAACTTCTTCCTCTCTGGTTTCTTCTGCACCACTAACCCAGAGGTCTGTATCACAGGGTCAACCGAGAAACACCTGCTTCTTTGGACTTCACAATGCTGACCCTTGTTATGACCCAAAATAGCATGAGGCTTTTCACTCTCCAGGGAGGAGGTACCACCAGACCACTGGTCTCCAACCTTGTGGTCCTCTGCTGTTCTGATCCCGCTCTTCTGACCTCAGTCACAAATCCAGCCTCTCCAGTATCTGCTGCTGATTAAGCTTCTTTGGCCTCGGTCAAAGCCAACCCATCTAAATTGGCCTGCTCTTCTCCAACCCCTTGTCCACAACCTGTAACCCCAAGACCTCTGATGGACCTCCTTTATGGCTGCTTGATGCGCTCAACTACTCCCTTTTCTTTTCTCATGCTTCTACACATTTGTACTTTAACCAACATTGTAATCCAGAGCCAGTATTCTAATGTTGCACCAGAAATACAGAAATACTGTAAGTATATATATATATATATATATATATATATATATATATATATATAATTTTTGTACAGTGTATATTTTTATTGTAGCAAATTTCACACCCGTCTGACTACTAAAGACGTATCTCATCAAATCCTATCTTCACTTAAGCTAATACACTGTTCAAAATGAAAATGAAGGGTCTGGTTTTGTATTTTTGTTAATCTAAACAATAAAGGTTTTGTTAAGTGTTAAGTGTTTAAGCGTTAAGCGTTTGGTTAAATGCTCCCCAACTTCTTTTTCCTTTTTGGAAATATTCTCATGCAATTGGCTGTGCCATGGATTTAATGAACATGTGTAAACTCCATTTAAGGTTCCTCACACTTGCAAATAAATGTTTCTCTAAATGATCGTATGTTGAAATATTCTTTGGGGAAACCACATGGAGCTCTTCTAACCAGCCCTGGTCCTAGTGACAAAATCTAAAATGGGTTCTTGTTCGTTTGAATTGCTATTTTGATTTGCTTCATTTTAATCAGAGAAATTATTTGACTTAATTAACTGAGAAGAGACTCAAGAGAAGAGTCCCATTTTATCATGTTTAGTGGAGAGTACCCTCAGTACTCAATACCCTCTCCTGCATTTGTATCAGTATTTGAAGCATCTGTGGTTGTAAACTCAACTATATTGAAACAAGGGCTTCTCCTGATGGTACCTGGTGCCTTAGTTTTAACCCATTTATTATTACAGCCTTATGCAGTTTACACTGCCTTTGGCTTCACACTGTTAAAGCACTGGTAAATGAGAAAACCCCTTAAACCCCCAAACACCCCCCCGCCACACACACTTGCCTAATCTCAAGCTTCACGATAAGCATCATGAAAAGTAGTCCCACCATAAATGGTATAAAACAGTCTAGAACCGGTGTTTACTCTCAGAACTCAGAGTGTATCAGTAAACTCTGATTACAGTAAATATAACCAGTGTAAAACAGTCTAGAACCGGTGTTTACCCTCAGAACTCAGAGTGTATCAGTAAACTCTGA
>JBBJLS010070453.1:0-11924 GCA_037577275.1 Bryconaethiops microstoma
GTTGGTGTTAGGTAGATAGTGCTTTATGGTGCCTATCCCCAATGTGTGTATATATATATATATATATATATATATATATATATGTATATTATATTTATATATATATAAACCTATGTAAGTATATGTATTGGTATACTTAGTGTGTGTGTGTGTGTGTGTGTGTCTGTCTGTGTAATAACTGTGCCCCATATGTATTATATATGCACACATCCTCTTAGCCAGGCTTCCCTATAGAAGTCTCGACATTATCAGTGTATGGCAAGCTTTCAGAGTCTGATGTATGCTGCGGTGGTTTGTGTACGAACTGACCTGAAGTCAGTCGTTATAAGGCTGTTTTGGTGTCAGGCTGTGTATGACCTGACCTCAGGTCAGTGTTAGTGCGGTAAGCTCTTCAGCTGGACGTGCTGAATAATGCAGAGGGATCAGATCGCTTTCACAGAGAGCGCAGCTTAACTGAGCCGGAGACACACCAGCATCGATCCTGCAGGGCATAGAGTTTTGTGTGTGTGTGTGTGTGTGTGTGTGTGTGTGTGTGTGTGTGTGTGTGTGTGTGTGTGTTGTTCAATATAATGTTATATAATCAGGCCCTTCTGCAGGTTCAGGAACAGACACAGGCAGTGGGAGTCAATCAGCCAAATCCCCCTCATCCCATGTGGATGGGGGCAGTTCAATCAGAATAGAACTGTTTTATCACTGGATAAAGTCAGAGTAAGGTTGAATTGACTTAAGCTGACCAAACCATGCCAGTAAAATGCCAGGATTACATGTTGGTGTTACCACATTTGTGAGTACATTACATTAACTTGTCTACTACTGTATCCGAGTAACACCTACACCTACACCTGACTCTGACCTTAATCTCAGTAACCAAAGGTAATCTTTCTGCTGTTGTGTGTGTGTGTGTGTGTGTGTGTGTGTGTGTGTGTAAGTTCCATATATACAGTAACACCCCGCTTTTTGCGAGAATTACGTACCCGCGTATAGTGAAAAAACACATTGTTGTGTCGTTGTAAAAAAAAAAGCCTAAAAATGCCTATTTTCATAGTGAAAGCCCTAAATATGCCCCCAAATATGTTCCCAAAACACTTTAATTTCATTACCCTTAAAGAAAAGGTAAAGATAAACCTGTATCCGTACTGTACAGTTTACACTGAACTCCCGCAGTGCTAGAATGTAAATACCAATATTACCCCTGTATAGACTGTACTGTAATTCATGCACACATGTTTTCTTTGGTATGCGCTGTTGTATAAGCAGGGTAAATACAGTAACAAATTCATTTAATTTACAAGAACAAAACGAAAAACACGAGAACACTCGAGAGGCTCCATTGGGAAATTCTGGAGTCCAGCAGCCAATCAACAGCATGGAGAAATAAATAGCGTTCTCGGATTGGCTATTTTCAAACCTCCCGCATCTGAGTACAGCAGTATTTCACCATCCCAAGACGCACTTATTTTGTGTTCTCTGGACAGTATCAAAACATTTATAGTTATTTTTTATATGTAAATGTGGCTGAGTTTACGCTCATATTTATGTTACAAAATGAGTAAATTATGTTTTTCTTAATAATTTATCACTAAAATGCACGAAAAATTATATATTGCCACGAAAAAAGCTGTGACATCCGGGCCTCGTCCGCTAAGCATGGTGCTGGTTGTTTATGTTTGTGTTGTTTATGTTTCTTAGCAACCCAGCACGAGGATGAGGGGGCGTGGCCCGGACATCACAAAAGCAAAAAAATGCAGGGGATATCTGCAGTTTCCACGTTAGCGTGGGGGTTTCAGCAAACAATTATTAGTTGGTTTCTCGGCAATGCACTGAAACCATGACTGCTGATCCGCATTAAAGTGGGGGTTTACTGTATATGTGTGTGTGTGTGTTGTGTGTGTGAGTGTGTCTGTGAGTGTTAGTTTATATGTGTGTGTGTGAGTGAGTTTGTATGTGTGTGTGTTTGTGTATGTGTACTGAGGTGTTGATCTGTTATTTCTCCCTGGAGTTCATTAGTTCATGAATTAATTATGATGGAAAATTACATCATTATTAGAGGTGTAATTACTGACTCAGGTATGTGTGATCACTTTAGCAGTCCATCAGTCTCCATCTATTCTTTCTTTTAATCTATCCATCATCCATCCATCTTATTATTTATCCATCAATCTTTTATTCTTTTACCTATCATCGATCTTTTCTACTATCTATTTATCCATCCACCCACCCACCCACCTGATCATCCATCCACCGATTCATCTTTTATTCTCCCTGCCTGTTTATGTATACATTCATCCATCTTTTATTCTTTTTATATAACCATCCATTATTTTTTCAATTTTTCAATCCATCTTTTGTTCTATCTATCTATCTATCTATCTATCTATCTATCTATCTATCTATCTATCCATCCATCCATCCATCCATCCATCCATCCATCCATCCAGCTATCTTATGGGGTGTTTCTGTTATTTTGTCCAATCTTTACCATACTGAGTAATTCTCTTTATCCCCTCTTCAGTGAAACCTGGCGCTGCTCCATTGCTTCTTTTTTTTGCTGATCTTGAACAAACAGCTCCAGGCGGTTGCAATCGGTCCATCTGTACTGAGGAAAAGGTCAATGAGCTCGTCCAGGCGCTAAAAGGCCGCGTGGGAGGCCTGATCTGCGTAATTGGCCTGAAGACCCGATCTGGAGGAGCCGAGGCTCATGGGTAATTACCTGTCCGGTCCAGAGCAGCGAAGTGTGTGAGAGGCACCGTCAGGCTCAATCAGTTCCACGTGGCGTTGCTAAGTGCGCTCGCAGCGGCTAATTGGCTGATCTGCTTTCGGCCTCAGCTGCTCCTGGACGGCTGTAGAAGCTCTTAGTGAAGCTTGGGGTGAGTCCTGCGCCTCCGGTGCATTAGTGCCGCAGCTCCGTAATGCAGCTCCGCTCAGCAGGAACAATAATGGAGCTACGCTAAAACCCCCCAGCAACCGAGCGCCACATTAACGGCCCTCAGCCATGTGAAGCCATTATTATTGTCCACTGAAGAACACTGGGAACTTATTGTTGTGTTAGAACACGTTCTCAAACGGAAGGGTCACACGGGGCTTGTTTTTATTCCATCAGCACCACGAATAGCTCAGTGCTAACAATGCTAACAGCACAGCGGCCTCATTGCCTTAAACACCATAACCATCAGATCAAACTAATTTGGACTTGATTTTTAATATATAACTGAAGGAATACAGTCCAATTTTTAAAGGGTAAAGGGGGCATTTGGCTGACGTCCTTATCCAGAGCGATTTACAATCATTACTTACAGGGACAGTCCGCCTGGAGCAGCTGAGGGTTAAGTGCCTTTCTCAAGGACACAGCGGTACAAAGTGGGGTTTTGAACCTGCAACTTTGTGGTCATCAGGTTCATAAGCAAGCGTTACAAGATACAAGGTGCCTAGATAAAGGAGTTCCAACCATTCAGCATTCAGTACCACCAGTATACTGATCACCACCTGATCATCTGGAATTGCTCCTGTTTCTTCACTGGTTCATGATTTAAGTTAGATGTTCTTTGCTCTTCTTGAATGATTCATATGTAGGTCACTGAGTGTCTTAACAAACAAAAAGCATTCATCTGAAACTGCACAGGTTCAGGGACTGGACTAAAAATGAAAGTCCTTCAGAAAGCCTGGAGAACTGTTCCTCAAGAGAACATTAAAAATACAAAAAAGTCTGGATATCTGGATGCAAAACATTTGCACAGTGCTGAAAGTAAAATTTGAAGGTGGACATCCCACACTGGATGACAGATGCGCGTTAATGTCCTGTCAGATGAGGAGACAGATGTGCAGAGATTGTAAGTCATTAACCCCCAAACTCACACTATTAAGATCAGTACAGAGTAAATACTTTATAGTATTAGTGTACAAACCCTCCAAACTCACACTATTAAGATCAGTACGGAGCAATGTCCATTATTAAACAGTGGCATTTTACTATAAACACACACACACACACACACACACACACACACACAAAGGTCCATATTCTGAGGAACTTGCAGGAAAGAAGATTCATCTTTCTGAAGCTGGTTTTATTGAGCCAGAGAAAAAGGATATTGACAATACTAACAAAATTGACGATTTCGCATCTTCTGCTGAGGTACAAGGATCTGAAACACCTGAATGTCCCTCTAAAGCGTCTTTAGGTGTCCTCTTAGTCATCATGACTCAATGGGCACGACACAGAACATGAGCGCCGGGAACACACACACACACACACACACACTGTCCTCTGACCTCACACACGTCCAGCGTCCGTCCAGCTCCCACAATTAACACAATTAAAACACTAAAACAGCTCATTAACTCTTCAGCAGTAAAGCTGAAACACTGCAGCACTGCGAGCTCCGGTGGCATTTATACTCCACATAACCAATTAAACATTAAAAATACATGGTTTAAATATTACAGTTTAGCTAATAAGCCAATTAAAACTGAAGTATTTCACTGCAGCTCTTTAGCTTTTAATATTTTAACTGTAGCATTAGCTACTTCGCATAAGCAACAAAAAAAAAAGTATTTTTAAAGTTGCATTACCAATTAAACTTTAAATATAATATATAATCAATTAAAATATATATGTATGTCAATATATATATATGTATTTTATAACTGTAACATTAACTTTATTTTTAACAGTAGCATTTAGCCTTTACCAATAAAAATAGAAGTATTTTTATTTACCAATTACCAATTAAAACTGAAATATTGTAACTCTAGCATTTAACTATTTAGATTAAAAAAAAGCACTTAAATACATTTACATTTAGCATCTAACCATTTAGCATAGTTTGTGTGTAAATATATATATAATGTACTCATTTAGTATTACGAATTAAAAACAAACATTTTTTACAGTAGCATTTGGCTACTTAACATTTGTCATTAAAAAGTGAAAAATGTGTAGCTATTTTAGGGTTAAAAATACAGATGTTTGTATTTGTAGCATTTAGCTCATTAGACCTTATGGTTAAAATAAAAAGATACAGGGAAACAAAGAGAAAAGAGAAGAAACAGCAGCACAGTCTGAGCTTAACAATGGTGAAACATTCAGTGTGAGCTAATATGGCTAATTCTAATTAATCCGGTTTAAGACGTTGGTGTGAGGATAAAAGACCAAACAGCACTGTCCTTCGGGCTTAAAACAGCTTATATTGTGCATAAAAGTCTATTTATTGTTGATCATATAAAGCATATCCATTGTGGATCTAGTGTTAATATATGCAAATATGTAAATAAAAATGTGTAAAAATTAATAGCTGATCTAAACTGATGTAGCCTGAATGGGCGGAGCTAAATTCCTCTAGGCTGAATGGGTGGGACTAAACTGATGTAGGATAACTGGGCGGGGTTAAACTTCTGTAGGCTGAATGGGTGAAGCTAAACTGATGTGGGTTGAATAGGCAGAGCTAAACTGCTTTAGGCTGAATGGGAGGAACTTAAATATGCAACTATGCATATGAAAACGTGTAAAAAGGCAGAAATATGAACGTCAATGTCAGTTTACTTTGAATTAAAACTCAACTATAGCTTATTTATAGTGAACCACAAAAGTAAAAATCATACTGAAACCAGCATCGCAGTGAGGGGTCAATGGTCAGAACGGAGCCTGAATACTTCGTCCACGTCACATACAGAGCGGAACATCTCCCGCTTCGTTAAATCATTTATAAAAAAAGAAAGAAGAGAAAAAGCAATAACTTTGGCTAAAATGCACCATAAATTATATAGAGATGTCTCTATCTGTCTCTTATCTGTACATTAATCATAACCTGTAATATGAACTCGTTTTGCGAACGGCTCATGCGGCGACTGAAACCGTGCTGCGCTGAATTTACCCCATTTAAACGTTTACATTATTCCCACATGAATAAAACATACAGACACACCGAAAAATATACAAACTCAAACATAACCCTGCATTGACATGCTTCATTCATGTGGAAATCCCAGAGATTCACTAAATTCACTAAAAATTGCTCTAATTCAATCCTCTTCATCCCAAAAAATTAATCAGTTTGTGTTACTGTCCCTTTAAGACTGATTCATGTAAATGAGCTCTGTTTGCGTCATTCAAAAAACAGTCTGTACTGAAATAACTTCATTATGAATGGGTGGGGCTAACATGCAGTAGGCTGAATGGGCGGGGCTATTGTCAATTTTGTTAACAAGGTCAGAAAGGTCAGTTTAGACTACAGCCCAGGTCTGTCTCTGGAAAACGCTCAGGTAAGTTCAGCGCAGTTTGGGTTTCAGTGAAGAACTTTTAAGTACACTTGATTCATCTGTGGTGCAACAAATACACACACACACACACACACACACACACTTAACACACACTTAACACACACACCATTATACCCAATATTCAAGCATCTAAGCTGTGACCATCTGGTCCTCCTGACCTCCAGACCTCCTCTCCAAACTCCAAACACAGAGGACTGGGCAGAGAACTGAACACTGAACAAAAACACTTTCTAGGAAAAAACATTGTAGAACATCCTTACTTCACCTGTCAATCAAGACTCCATTGCTGACAAAGACACTCTTCAAAAAATAAAGGTTCCTCAACAGTTCTCGGCCTGGACGTAATGTAACAGTACAACATTCATATTACATTCACATTTCTCTCATTTAGCAAAATGGTAGTTTAAAGGGGAACTCCACCTAATCTCTAAAATCCCCCATAATGAAGTGTTTAAAGTGTAAAGAGATGTTCAGACTAAGTTTGGTGTGAGACACTCCACTCCGGAGAAACTCACGAGTTGGAACTGTTGACAATGGTGGTGAATGAAACCAGACATCTGCCTCTTAAGTCTCCCTCACAGAAAGTTATTCCATGACATTGTTATGGTTGCGCTGCCTGATGCCTCCAATTTTGAAGCATTTGGTTCTAAAACTAAACCCATTCAAGGTGGAGGGATACATGCAGGGCATTGTGTGGCGAAATAGTCCACAAAGAAAAGTGATTTAGTTCAGATTCTCCACTATTTTACCATCATCAACATCTATATAAACACTCAGAGACACATGGAGCTTCACTGGGGGTCAATAGTGAATAAAACGGCTGTATTTGTGTTTGAGTCATCTAGTTTCACTCACCTCCACTGAGTCTCCACAATGAACTGTTTTACACTAAACTCACTCTGAACCCACTCTATTTACACCTTCTATGACCTTTAGGCACCTTTATTTTTTAAAGCATATTTCAAAATACATAAAACAAAACACTCATGGTTTCCAGTTGTGGTAAAAAGCAGGTGTGATGAATATTCCCCGTAGAAGCAGCATGTCCTGTGTAGTTATGAATATGGCTGTGAGAACTTCAGTAAACAATAATAAACACCGCTAGTGCGATCACGAGGAGCTCCGGATCCTCACGGTGATAATGATCATGACTTCATCTGTATAAAACTGCTACATGTGTGTAAAGGCAAAAACGTTCAGCTAGTGCTGAGACACGGGAAGAGTCCCGGAATAAAGAGAGGCTGAAGTGCTTCATCTGTTCATTAAGACAATAGGGGCTTTAGTACAAAGGCTCAGGTATCTAGAACTCATGGCTATAAATGCATAAACATACATCCCACTCATTTAAGCAATCAGCGCACAGCTCCAGAACCTTCCTCTCCCTCCTGCCTCTCCGGGAGCTTCTGGCTGATGGAACAGAAAGGTGGTGTGAAAGTCACTGTAGTAAATCCAACGTTCTGGCAGACCAGGGAGTGGGAGAGAAAAATCACTCAGGCGACTCGTGACTCACCAGCTGGGCAACTGCAGACCACTCGGCTGGAACAGGATGTTCCCAACATCCCTGATCTGAAGCAAAAAGTGTTTTTCTTCACAGTAAACGTGCAGAGATTCATATTATACTGAGATGGCAACGATTTCACTCCCCTAACTAACCTTCCCTCAACTATCCCCTCCATCCTCCCTCAACTGATCCCCATCAATCAATATCGAGTCAATACCGGACGGAAACCAGAGGGACACAAGAAACAATCTGATCCAATTCTGTGACAAATCCAGCCAGAGCAGGTCCAGAACAACCAGAGAGGTGGAGAACAGTCAGCAGAAATAATGTAATGTCAGCAGAAATAATGTAAAGGTCATCAGAGTTTTATCCCAAATAACATAATAAAGTGAAGTTTTAGCTGAAATAATGTAGTGTAAAGTGAAGTTTTAGCTGAAATAGTGTAGTGTAAATTGAAATTTTAGCTGAAATAATTTATTGTAAAGTGAAGTTTTATCTGAAGTAGTGTAGTATTAAGTGAAGTTTTAGCTGATGTAGTTTAAAGTGGAGTTTTAGCTAAAATAATGTAGTGTAAAGTGAAGTTTTAGCTGAAATAATGTAGTGTAAGTTAGGATTAGTAGAGATAATGTAATATTAAGAATTAGCAGAAACAATGTGAAGTACAGTTGTTTTAGCGGCAATAACATGGTGTAAAGTGGGATTAGTAAAACAACGTCAAATAACATCAAATAAAGCGTCAAATAAAAGGTCAAGTAACACTATTACAGATGTATTGTAATGTAAAGTTTTAGCTGGAATAATGGCAGAAATGTCACAGAATCAGGAGGTGAAGTGAAGCCCTGTAGCCTTGTGTAACGTTAACAGAAGAACAGGATATTCAGAGAAGCAGGTAGGAGAGGCAGGGGCCGTATTGAAAGACTTCACGCTAAAGCTAAAGCTAAAATATCGCTGGGTGTGGGTGTCTGGGTGGCCATCTCCGATTCTTCACTCCAGCTGTCAATCAGGATTAAGTCCAAGCCTGGACTAAACATGTAAAAACCGCTCTTATCACAATTTAGCCCAGGATTAGACTTAATCCACGTCCAGAACCTGCGCCTGGACATCTGTCACATCAACCTCAACAAAGCGCAGGAGTTCAGAGGTTATCAGGCCAGCTAGTGTTTTTCCAGAGCATTGGCGTAGGCACAAAGTATTTCTGAGCGATCTTCACGCTTCCATGTGCGCAGGCAAGCAGAAGATCTACAGCGCTTCCCGAGGACTAGCTGATCAGAACAACACAAATACACGTGTCCAGCCCCGCAGTCGGGCTGTTCTACGTCCCTCTACCTTGCTGTGGTGGATTCCAGCTGTGAAAGCAGAGGACAAGGCTGTGTGTGAATGACAAAACCCTTTCTTCTTCCCATCTTTCAACCTCTGAGGCTCAGGGGCTGAGGTTCTCCAGCAGCTCTGGGGTGAGGTACTCCATGGGCACGGCAGGCAGGTGCTTGGCTGGGTTTGGTGGGCATGCTGGTGACTGCGGAGCTGAGGGGTTTAGCAAGAGACTGTGCTGATCGTCCACCTCCTGCACTACTGTGTAGTCTGAGACAGGGGGCAGCACTGAGGCTGGTGGTGCTTCGGGCAGAAAGTAGGGCGTCTGGGCTTCCGCGTCAGGTGCCAAGTACCCAACACACCAGGCTTGGGATTCCTCGCCAGGCTCGGGAGGAAGGGTGTGGTAGGCATTTTCCAGAGCCGAACTGCAGGGGGTGCTACACTCAACATGCCTGGCGACGACTTCTGGAGAATAACCTCTGCCGGAATCTGCCACCAGGAGCTGCAGCTGCAGCTTGTTCTCCTTCTCATCCTCACCTGTTTCTCCTTCCTTCTTCTTTTTCTTCTCAGCTGGGTCCTTGCCAGACATGTCGTTCTGCTGCCCGGGCGACAGAACCACACCCCCTGCTGGTGTGACATCACTCACCTGGGCGTAAAAGTCCATGTTGATCCAGCTTTGACCGACAGGCTGTGTCTGAACTGGAAAGAAGGGAGTTTCCGAAGCCTCCGGGCCGGGGGTGGATGGGCTGCTCTCGCTGACCAGCGGGTGGCGCTCTTCCATTCCAGAGTGAGCCATCAGAAGGCCCTCAGTGTCAGGCAAGAAGTCCGGGTCATAGCAGCTGGCGCGGCCTGAGTCGTCGTCGCCCTTCAGGCTGGGCCGGGTCAGTCCAAGCAGGCGCCGAGTGTCCGAACTGTCATTTTTGTCGGTGGCGTCGTCCAGGTCCAGCTGGATAAACTCCACCCAGGGGTCCTCATGGTACGTGTCAGGGTTGTACATGTGCTGGCTGCTCAGAAGAGAGTTCAGCTGGTCCATCTTCCCTTTCTGCAAACAGAACACACCGTTATTCATGCGGGGGTTCCCATATCAGTCAGTTTCACTAGTGGAACCTTCACTCACTTTCATGAGTTTCACAAGTCTCACAGGTGACAGGGGAGCTGGTTACTCCTGTAGCATTCCCACTGAAATTCTGGCCTGAAAAAACTATTAACTGGTGGGGTGCGCACAGAACTCTACATCTCGGCTTTTGTCTGGGAAACAAAAAGTGTGGGGGTGGGGGGCGGTGGGCGAAACAAATGATTTTGAAATAATGGTTTGATATAATGGCTTTTAAATTTTAAATTATATTTATATATAATTATATCTCCATTCAGTGTTTTTCAGCAGGCTAAAGCGTTAGCATTATTAGCTAGTAAAAAGTTGCAAATTTACCCCTCATTTAATAAAGTAGCCTTGATAATTAATAAGGTCTAATAAAAGCAGTATCAAATTAGTATCAACATTCTCACTAAAAGCAAGAGTTGGAAATTGTCTGAAAACTTTGTAACATTAAAAAAAATATCTTTTCATTTGAAAAAGTCCAAATATGGACGTCAGTGCTTTTGTGATGTCATAAAAGCCATCATTCAGCCTCGAGCAGTTTAGCTCCACCCATTCCCGTCTGAGGAGTGTCGAGGCTGGACTGCTTTTTTAAGCAAAGCGGAGAATAAAAGCCCACAAACATCATTAATGAATAAAACAAGAAACAGAAAAATGTCAGCTACGGACCCTTTAACAGCACAAGCTACTAAAATGCTGTGTTTATCATTTATGACTGAAAACTGTGTTGTAAAACATTCCGTATGTGAGTGGCTGGTAAATATATACATATGCGTCAGTACAGGCCTGTGGTTCTGCTGTAAAGTGGCTGAAGCGAGCTCCAATAAAAGCCCATCATTCCCTCCTCAACATTCTGTTCATATTCAAACACAAGTGACTAATCAGTGTGGCTCATTTCCGGCTCAGGGACGCGTGTGTGTGTGTGTGAAGAGAGGAATGATTACAGCTGTATAATTACAGCTGCACACCTACAGAGGGTTAACGAGCTGACCCCCGCCAAACCACCACACACTCCGAGTGTTTACAGCAGCGTTAGTGGGCAGAGAGACGGTGGGATGTTAGGACTTACAGCTCCATCTGGCTCACATAAGGCTATTATGCACACTGAGTTCACTTATATAATACACAATAACATATAACAACATGATGTTCAAACATAACGTCAGCAGAGTGGATGTAGCAGAGTTTATATACAGTGTACAATGTATAGTTATATTGAAGATAAAAGTAAAAAATTGGTTTAGATTTTATTTTTAAATAAATGTAAATACCCATGAAAGGATCTGCATGAACTTTACCTTTAAGAGCTCTGGATCGATCCCTTTAATTTTAGGAGCTGGAACAGGAGGCAGTAATATCACCATTAACCTAAACAACCAACCAAACAAACAAACAAAAACGGGTCAGTGTCCTTCAGCATGTTATGACTAGACATGATAAAAAAAGGAAAAAGCAATAAATAAAATGACATTTAGGAAAAAAATTACAGCTCAGATCTGTGCAACTTCTAAATCAACTTCTGCTAAATGCCGTAAACGTAAATGTAAACTAGATAGTTCTGATTAAATAAAATCAGAAATTATATAATTCTATATGAATTCAATTCTATTAAATCTGCTTACTAAATTATACATAATAATGTATATATAATAACATATATATATATATATATATATATATATATACTGCTCACAAAAATTAAAGGAACACTTTTTTTTTCGGCCTGGCATGAAATCAATTAAA
>JBBJLS010070454.1:0-11924 GCA_037577275.1 Bryconaethiops microstoma
ACATATATATATATATATAATTAATTGCATCATTACACCCTAAAGGCCTGAGTAAAACACAATAGTTCATTTTGCTGAATTGAAAAGTCAATAAAAAAGTATTTTACCTGATTATCATTTAGGAACATACAAGCGAAGGCCACCCGGTCTCTGACAGCCACACGACTCTCATACTGTTAAAGAGACAAAGGCTGGCTTTGAGCAACATTTAACAGGGATGCAAGTGTTGTCTTGTGACTGCTGTTTCTGCAGGAGATTTATTCAATAAAACAAAAGTACAATATAGGTTTGGGAGAAATCTGAATTAGGCTTTTTTTTTTTTAAAGAAATGTCAGACAAGCGAAATTAATGAATCTGCTTTCAAAATAATAAAGATATCAATACTCTTATCAAGCATACTGAAAACTCAAGCCCAGAGGGGCAAGGCTTCCCACCTAGCCAAATAACTTAAGCCAAAAGTCAAACCTATGCAACAGAACAGGCAGTTAACCCTTAGAACCCCGAGAATCACAGATCCGTGTATGAAGCGCAAGAAATGGTAAATTATTATACGGCAAAACAACAACATGGGAGTTCTCCTGGTTTGTGCTGATGCTCGAGGTGTCAGACGTCATGCTGAGCTTTGTTTGGTGTTCCTATGTCGCATATAACCAAAGTTATTGTAATTTTGTGTAAAAAAAAAAAAAAAAAACACATCATAATAATAATAAACGTTACTAGGGTTTTAAAAATGGCATCACACGAAAAAAAAAATGCCAATAAAGAACAAAAATGATCAAATGTATTTTATTTTAGGGCTTTGAAACAAATGAAAGAAAAAAAAACAAAACCTTTGAATTTGGGAGAACTTTCAGGAAGCGGGTGGGGAAAGTCCGCAGATGGAGGGGGTCCAGAGAGTGGCTGAGCCACGGCACACACAAACGGTGTGTGTGTAAAGCACCGGTTTTAGACTGTTTTTCATCATTTTTATTTGTTGAAATCAGATTTTACTATTACACTGAGTTCTAAGGGTTAAGGTAATTCCTGTTGGGCAACCCTCACCTTTGTCTTAAATAATCCATCATTACTGCTATATGAAATACGCTCCAGCTCAAACATCTTATCATTATTATATACCAGCACTGCGTCGTAGGACCCTGGTTCACTGGTGAGAAACGCAAACATCACACACAGGTAGGGCTTCTTCAGCTGCAGCCTCAGGGAGCTGCACATCTCCCTCCACAGGGACGTCTTCTCGTCCGTGTAGCCTGAGAGAGCCATGGCCACCACGTTCAAGTTCAGGTCACCTGGCCAAACACAAACACAGGAAAGGCTGCATTTAAGAGACGTCCCGACAAAGAGAATAAAACAGACTGCAAAAACACCATGGGCTGCACAAAATATATTCTGTGACAATAAAAATTAACCCTTTAACCAATCACTATTCTATATGGAATCAGAAAACTTTACTGATCCCGGGGGAAACTGCTTATGCTACAACTGCACAGACACAAAGACATACATACATGAATAAATAAATTAATAAAAACTCTATAAGAAATACACCGTGCTATATACACAAATGCTGGGGTTTTAATACCATAAATAAGTAACTTAGAGTTAAGTCAATTTGCTAGTAACACAAATGGTGGTTAGGAGTCTGTTATTGCACATAATAGACATCAGTAGTACATAAGTCATACTGACATAAGTAGTGACAATCACAATGTTTCCAAAAAGACGCTTAACCTGATGAAGAACTACAGCAGCACTTCTCCCAGTCCATCCGTAAGTTCAATTCTCAGCAAAGGTGAAGATTACAGATGATAAAAACAAGTTTCTGCTGACACCTGATTATATACTTTTTGGCATGTACTTATCAGCTGTTTGATTGGTGAAATAAGACTGTATGGGTTGCTATTTCAGACTGGCATTCCAACCTGCCCATTCTTCACACAATCCATCTAATAACACTCTCAGAGTCACAGCTAGGTGATAACAGCATTGACTGATCAAGCCAGTCTCCTGCAAAGTTAAGCTCCATATACTGTATAATGCAAAGGTTTTATTTTGGCCAAAACACCCTTAGTATGAAATAATATCATACTGCTATTAAAAAGAGTGTCAATCTCTAAATTCTGATTAATGTTACCAGAGGAAATGTAGACAATTAAACAACACAAAACTCTTAGTGTATTTTCACATTTTAAAGTACACTTGTGTGTGTGTGTGTGTGTGTGTATATATACATATTTTATTATATATTTTATATACCTGTATATACATATACACACACACATACATATATATATATATATAAAATATATATATATATATATATATATATATTTTTTTTTATTTTACCCCTCTTGTACAATCTATAGCTCAATTAAAACAACAATCTTCAACAGCTCCATATTTAAATCTAACTATGCAACATGACCCACACCCTTCTCTGCTGAGGCCCCTTTGTTGAGGATCTGTATGGCACGTCGGATGTCCAGGTTAAAGAGGGCGACAGAAGCGGCTCTCTCCCACTCGCCCTCCTGCTCCAGGGACTTCAAGAAAGGCTCCACGTCAACATCAGGCCCGTGGCTGATCCAGCCACACAACTGCAGGGCCAGACTGCGCTCCTCACTGTGATACTGGGCGACGTCTGTGGGCCTGTCTGACCCCTTCCAGCACCTCCTCGACTCTGTAGTACCTGGAAAAAGGACGAGAAGAGAATGCGAGAGGGGCATTTTCAACAGAACAGGTCAGCCTGTTCATACCAGGCATGTTTAAAAAAAGATTGCAAGAACATCACAAGAAAGACTTCAAAAAGACTGGACTGAGAGACTTTTCAACACACTACACATCCAAAACACCCCTGTATCGAGACACCACTTCTAATTAGTGAACTCAGCTAATAACTGGCTCTGGAGCAGCCATATAGGAGCCTAAGATCACCAAGCGTCAGTTAGAGGGGTATAAAGCCCCGCAGCGCTGGGCTTCTCTGGACTAATGGAGCTCCATCCAAGACTTTTGGGATAAGTTGAAGTGGCGTTTGTGTTTCAGAATCCAATATCAGTACCTCTTGCAATCAAATCAAACAGCAATATTTAAACTTAGTGTAGTATTTTCCAGAAAAGTAGAGGATGGTCCTGCAGCAAAAGGGGGGGGAACCCTTTATCACACACTTTCTAATGATACCCTTGAGAAGAAACGCTGGATGAGCAGTGTCCACTTTTAAAAGTAAATGGAATTATAATTAAATTATTACACAAACTGTCAAATAACAATTTTTTACATTTTATTTATCGAGTATTCTTGACGTTTATATTCTAATTCTATTTCACTTCCTGAATAACTTGAGGTAACAGAGTATATACAAACTTTTTGTTCCAAACAGTAGCAGTAGAAAGTCTGTGTGTTGATATCTGACCAATGCAGGCAGTTATTGTTTGACCATATGCTGAAAACAGTTAAAAACTTACCAGAGCTGGACTTGACAATATTCTTGATGCCCGAGTAGATCAGACACTGCTTGCTTCCCTGTTGCCTCTGTTCCAGATCTTCAGTGTACTGCTGCATGAGTGACTTCTACATAGGAAACCCTAACTCACATTATGTCAATCAGCATCAGAATGGGAGAGATCATGGAAAACACCACTTCAGTCATTTTTCGCGTGAGAAGTAGGGCCAGATTGATAACGCTGATTGAATGATGTTGATCTGTTGAACAGATTTTATCTGTAAAATAATATTAAAGTAAAGTGTAGTGGCCCCTTATAGTCACATGTGAACACACCACACCACACCACAGCACACAGTGTGAACAACGTGAAATTCTTTCTCTGCATTTAACCCATTCACCAATTGAAGCAGGGGGCTGCCACCAACGAGGGGTGCCAGGGAGCAATGTGTGGGGACGGTACCTTGCTCAAGGGTGCCTCAGTGATGACACTAACAGTGCTGGGATTCAAACCCATAACCTCCTGATTGCAGGGTCAATGCTCTAACCACTAGACCACCAGCTGCGATAATTATGGTGCTTTTCCACTGGCAGAAGGAATCGTGCCATACCGTGAAACAACGTTTTTCCACTACAATTAAAGCAAAGCCAGCGCCAAAAGCAGGCCGCAACCGAGCTGACTGCATCACTGCTTTCTGTTTGGTCTAAATGTTGACATCATAACACGTAAAAGAGGCCACAATGAAAATACAAACTAACAACTGGGAACTCAACAAGCACTATTATCTGTTTAGGCTGAAGATAAATTTCAGTGGGAGTTTTCTATGACACTAACAAATTCATCTTTAATGCTGTGAAAAACACAAAGGTATAGCTGAGTTAGGTATTTGTTGCACAGCTAAAGATGTAAAACCCCAACCTGTAAATAATAGAAGACCACAATGACAAAAGCGGTTTTGACAGAAAAAACTTTCAGCTGGGTGGCCTCCATGGCTGCGGTTTTGATGACCTGCCATAAACTGTGGGGAGAGAATTGCGCTGCTGATGTGTCAGAAAAACCATTACTGGACTGAGATACACTGGAAAATAAAAGTGTGCTACCAGTTCTCTGCTATCACAATACAGTTTAGGTGCAGCACAGTTCTTGTATGCCTATGGAACATTGCCTTTAGCGATTAGTCATAACTTGCTGGGGTTCAAACTCCAACTCCCAAGCAAATTCTTAAATTCACCCAGGTCACTTAATGTATAAAATTAGCTCCGCCACCACCATCTTGCAACTGGACATTTCAGAACTGTTCATTTCTAAGATACAACAAGCGGTGAAGGATATAGTGCAGGGTGTACCAGAGGGACCTCAACTGGGGGTCAGTCCCTCCAGCTAGCAAGTGGTTCCTCCACACCTGGACGGTGTCGTGGCCGTAGCGTGACTGAGCACGCTCCCTCATTTTAGTGGCGATGTCCTTTTCAGCAGCTCCTCCTTCCCCACTCTCCTCAGCACACTCATATAGGTGTCGTCCACACGCCCACATTAGGGAGGTGGTGGAGCTCCAGGCCAGGGAGATGCGCTCAAAGACGGTGAAGTCGCTCATGGCCCTGTTGGGCGACACCACCACCATGCGATTCTGAGCAGACGGGTGCCACGCAAAGCTGCTGATGGCGCTCTCACTGCATGGTTGCACCCCCCGCTCGATGATGGTGGGCTCAGTCTCATCGCCAATGGGCGTGGGTGCATGCTGCATGTCGTAAAGGCGGATGACGTTTGAGTCGCGTGTTAGCGTGGCCAGTAGCCCCATCCGCGTTGGGCACCATGCCACTTTGGTCAGAGGCTTGGGCTGTTCAGGCAGTGTGAAGACAGGCTTCTCAAACCTGCGGAGATCCCAAATCGCAACCTGACCCTCAAAGAACGACGCCACGCGGTCCTGGAAGTACGGGTCCACCGTCACACCCTGAATGGCCTGTGTAAAGATGGGACAGTTACATATTATGTTGATTTACTGTTTTATAAACCCAATGCAGTTAACATCTCATTATTATGTTTATCATCATTATTTTGCTTCTCCATTAATGCAAAGGACTGCAATGTGTAAATGAGTCTTTTAATGAATCACAAAGTAAACAACCACAGATGCCCCAGATGTGTTTCTGTGGGTATTTTGATGAATCAAGTTGTATAAACCCTTATAATGAAGGTAATGCAGATGGATGTTCAACCTTATTAATACATGACATGTTCTTGCAATACGCCACATTTAAAGATTTGGCACTTAGAACTCTGATTTGGCTCTCCCACCATCCTGAACCTTGAGTTTTTCCTTAAGATTTCCTTAAGTTGCTTTGGATAAAAACATCTACCAAATGAACGCAATGTAATATATTTTATAGTAAATCCACAGCATGTTATAAAGTACATGTATAAACTTATATTTCATCTGTATTTTTCAACAATCAGCATTTTGGTCACTGATAACAGAAAATATTCCTACCTTTGTGTTGACAAAGGTCTTCTGGCTGGTGTTGCGCAGGTCGAAGATAGCCAGGTTCCGGTGCATGCCGGCCAGCAGGAGCTTCTGGTGGTCACGGGGCAGCCAACACAGGGAGAGGCAGGCATCGTTCTGTCCCAACTCATAGAGCGGCTTTGTGACCACCACACCGGAGTCAGCATCGCCGGACAGACGGAGTTTCTCAGGCGGTACAGTCTCAGGAGAGTACTTGCTGCTGATGTCCCAGATCAGAACTGAAAAGTCAGCCCGATGCTTATCCAGTCCAGCTGCAAGCCAGTTGCTGTCCACGGGGTTCCAGGACAGGGTGTTGCACTGCCGCGCGTGTTTGGGCACAAACTCCTTCCCCACCAGCTCCTTGCATTTGGAGTTGTGACTCTGACCAAGGCTGGTGAGCACCACCCTGCCATTGGCTTGACCCACAGCCAGCAAACACTCTGGCTCATGCTTTGGGTACCAGGCCACACACTTCATGTAAGGGGTGTCGGAGTTGATGGCCAACAAAGTGGCTGCAGTCTCCTCAGACAGTGGCAGGGATCCAGCTTTGGCCTCTGAAGTCCCAACAGCTCCAATTCTGTACAGACTAAGCTCCGAGTCGCAGATCACATAGCGGTCCGCGTGATGCGGAGACCACAGGATATCTGGCTTACTGCTCATCATTACAACTACAGTTCACTGCAAATGTCTAATTCCAAGTCCAATTTCACTTTTTCTTCAGCATCTCTAACTTTGTCGGTTTAGATTGGCTTGGAGGTGTTCATCATTACAACTATGGTTCACTGCAAATGTTTTTTCACTTTTTCTTAAGCATCTCTGACTTCATAGGTTTAGACTGGCTCATCATTAAAACAACTGTTCACTACACCTGTCTGTCTATCTGACATGAAATACGTCCAATTTGAATGCTCTTCCCCATCTTTCTTTCTTCTTATTTCCAACATATACTCCAATCAGGCAGAAAAACTCAACAAAGAACCTCACAGTAATGCAAACTATTCTGGTCTGCTAGAAACTGCTATGGTAAGCGATGCTTGAAAGAAATATGATCAGTTTGCTTATAACTGTGGCTAAAAATGACTAGGGTGCAGTTATTGCAGAATTTGACAATTTATTCAGTTCTAATACTCTAACCCATTCAGATATAGTACTAGATACTTTTAGATTTTTGTTATTGTGGAGTGAAGCCTGAAATTCACTCCAGGCAGAATCTGTGTGTAATATCAGAGCTCCTGCAGGGTAACCGAGTATTCGTGATGTTTATAGTTAAAATGTAGTTCACTCTCTGAATAAAGTTGTAAATACAAACTCGAGTTTTTGTTCTAAACAGCCAGTACCAAATATTAAAATCTGTGTTGAGGCTTATTGCTTGACCAGTGATGTCATATGTGCTAGGAACAGTGAACAGCTTACTGGATATGACCGTATTCTTGAAGGAAATGTGATCAGCTAGACTGTTGTTAGGTTGCAGTTAATGCAGAATTTAACAATATATTCCGTTCAGATGCACTAACCCATACAGATATAGTTCTAGATGCTCTTTTTGGTCTTTGTGATTATGGAGTGAAGCCTAAAATTCGCGCCAGGCAGTAAGTGTGCGTAATATCAGAGATCCTGCTGCTGAAGTTTCTGTTGTCAGTCCGGAGTTTGTTTACTAGTTAGCCGGTTAGCATCCTAAGCTACAGCACTAAATGTCATTATAGACGAATAAAAGTCCACAAAAGCGTGTCGTACTTGCAAAATCGAAGAGCCGTCAGCTTAATGTGCGGCTTGTTAGTACCTATATCCGAGTATAAACTAGCTTTTAAGACAAATTCGAAACTTATTCGCTAACACGAGGACGCAGCGGCGAAGTTTCTCCATGCTCTCTCTCCTGCTATTAACTCTTTCGATGAAACCCAGTTTCAAATTAAAAGTCCTGCCTCGTGCCATATTAATAAATTATGTGGACAAAAGTATTGGGACAATTGTTTTTTCAGGGTTTGGCCTTACTTTCAGTGAAGGGCTTAATCTCAGTGCTTTTCAGCATAACAAGACATTTTGGACAACGACATGCTTCTAACTTTGCGGACACAGTTTGGGGAAGAACCTTTTCTATTCCAGCATGACTGTACCCCAGTCCATAAAGCAAGGCCCATATAGACATGGTTGGATGAGTTCGGTGTGGAAGAACTTGACTGGCCCGCACAGAGTCCTGACATCAACCCCATCCAACACCTTAGAATGGTGTTGAGATTGCGAGCCAGGCCTTCTTGTCCAACATCAGTGCCTAACCTGAAAAGAATGAATGGGCACAAATTCACACAGAAACATTCCTTCCAAGAAGAGTGGAAGCTGTTATAGCTGCAGAGGAGGGACTAACTCTATATTAAAGTTTATGTATTTTAATGCAGTGTCATTAAAGTCCCTGTTGGTGTAATGGACAGGCGTCCCAATACTTTTTTTCATTTAGGGTATTTTAATGAGAAACAATACTAAAATCAATAATATTTAACAATATGAAGATGTACAATTATAGATTATTGTATACCAAAATGATAAGCAATCAGATAAGTATAATTTAATTACAAATATTTCAGATTGAAATATTATAAACCATATAAATTATGCACGGTATAAAAACAGCTTTCATCAGATGTGAGCAAGACGTATTATTACTTTCATACAGAAAAATTAGATGATAAATAATACACTGAGATGACATATTTGCAATATAATGCGATAATCTATTTTTTTCAAGTTCAACACCAGCCATTTTCTAAATATTATTTAAATATTAAATTAAATTAATTAACACTAAATTGTTTTATGTTATACAGCTTTGTGAGAATCTCCTGCAGCTCAGTTCATCGTTGTGGATGGAACTAAAATGTACAGGTTTTTTTTATTTTATTAACAGATCCTTTGTGTCCTTCTATTTGTTTGAAACCTGTAACATTGTTCATGAGAATGGTTTTTAGCATATAAGAATAATTTTAGGAATCAGGGTCCTCGCGTGTGAAGTTTGCATGTTCTCCTCATGGTGGTGTGGGTTTCCACCGGGGTCTCCGGTTTTTCCCACAGTCCAAAGACATGTGTGTCAGGTGAATTCGGGATTTTAAATTGACCACCGATGTGAGTGTGTGGGCGAATGCTGTGTGTGTGTGTGTGTGTGTGTGTGTGTGTGTGTGTGTGTGTGTGTGTGTGTGTGTGTTTGGCACACCCTGCGTTGACATGGAGCCCCGCCCAGGATGAGCCCCTGCCTCACAACTGTAGACCCCAGGATAGGTTCTGGGTACCCACAACCTTAGTAGGGATTAAGTGGCTATAGAAAATGAATGAATAAATGAATTTGGCGCAGTGGGTAGCACTGTTGCCGCCTACCTCCAAGGTTAGGGGTTCGAATCTGGGTCCTGACCTTCTGTGTGTGGAGTCTGCATGTTCTCCTCGTGGTTGCGTGGGTTTCCTCTGGGGACTCTGGATTCTCCCACAGTCCAAAGACACACGTGTCAGGTCAATTGGAGATTCTAAACTGACCATAGGTGTGTGTCTGTCTGTGTGTGTGGTGGTGGCGGCCTAGTGGGTAGGATACTTGCCTCTGGATCAAGAGGTCGTGGGTTCAAATCCTACCTTCAGCACCACCACTGGGTTCCTGAGCAAGACCCTTAACCCTCCAGGGATGGACTGGACTGGAAGTCGCTTTGGATAAAAGTGTCTGCTAAATGCCGTAAATGTAATGGGCACACATGCAGGGCATATACAGGATGAGTATTTTGGGACTCATCCACCCAGGACGAGTCCCAAATTTGCATCCATAGGCCCTGAGGCCCTGTGACCCTAGTAAAGATTAAGTGGTTACAGAAAATGAGTGAATCATTTTAGACATTTCTCTTAAACAAGATATTGGTTTGATGTAGTGTATGAAGCAAAGTAAATAAAGTCATGAAAACATTAAGACAAAATATTAGGCAATAACATCGCCATATTGGATTTTTACAGAAACCCTATATTATATAAATCCTTATAATATCATGACGCATGTTTAGTGTCCAGTATGCCGTCTGTGAAATAGCGCCATCTGGAGGCTCTGGGAAGAAGCTCCTGTCCATTGATGCACATGTGAAGGTCACAACCACAATGCTATCTAAGTCTAGTGCTTATTAAAATGCCATACTGGCTGTCAACATTTACCTTAAGACAACGTGTTTAAGCTCACCCTTGAGATTGAGCTTAAGCTCACCATAGAGCATTTCTTTTAAAAAAATTGTACCATGTGTAGAGGCACCAGGTGTTTTTGTCATGGGCATTATTTGAATAGGAAAGCCATGAAAGCACTGGGCTTTTGGGGCCAAGTAATTATCATCCAAACACTCTCCTAGCAGTATCATCACAATGCAACACAAACAAGTGGCGTTTTATTTAAAACCGTCCCTCAGTCCCCTGTCAGTGACTCAGCTGAGATTCAGTCTACATTTTTCAGCCTCTGTGTCCAGGCAGGAAGCCCACTTCTTTCCATGTCCTCTCTGTTTAAAATTTTGATTTTCCTTTCCCTTATTTTCTTTTTGACTCAACTTCTTTCTCTTTCTACATGTCTGCTTCTTTCTTATTGTCTTACTGCTAAATTAATGCTAAATGTCCTATAAATGCAGTTTCCTTAGACATTTTGTAAAATATTAGCTAAGCATTACCTCACAGAATTGGAGTCCAAATGTTTAACTCATCTTGTTAATGAAACTAGTTAACAAAAAGTCAGTAGTCACCCAAATATTTCTCTCCAAAACCTCCCTCAAGCACCACTTAAATCCTCATTAGGGTGCTACAAACGTCCTGTGCCATCAGTGAAAACAATCCAGATGTTATGCCATAACAACACACTAGAAACTGCCTAAAATATCATAGCAACCACCTAGCAATGACAACCTAACAACCACCTAGAATTCTTTGGAAAATACTTAGAATACTATAGAACCACTTGGAATATCATGGCAGTCACATGGAATATAATGGCAACAGCATAGTAATACCATGGTAACCACCAGGTACACTATAGCAACCAGCCACGAGAACATTGCCCAGAGCATGACACTGCCTCCACTGCCTTGAACCTATTTCTTCCTCAGGTAGAGGCCGCACGGCCATCTACATGATGTAAAGGGAAACGTGAATCATTAGACCAGGCCGCCCTCTGTGGGACCAGATGGGCAAACCTCTGCTACCCACTTGCATCAGTGAGGCTTGGAGGCCCATGGATCACCAATTGTCCTTTCTTAGACCACTGTTTGTAGGTACCGACGTCTGCATACAGAGAACAACCTACAGATGCTCTGACATCCAGCCATCACAGTCTGTCAGGGTCTCTCAGAGAGGTTTCTGAGCTGATAGGTGGAGGCTGTAATTTAAATATGACACAATGAATCTCACTTAACGTGAGACAAGAGACCTGAACTAAAAAGAGAAAAAAATTAATCATTTGATTTTAAATAGACTTTAAGTAAAATTAACTACTGGGGAGTCTGAACTACCAAACAATCCCAGAGCAGGTGGGTGGGGCTAGAGGAATAAGGGTGGGGTGAAAAAGGTGGTGGGGCAAAAAAAAAAAAATCAAGCTCATGGGGTGAGCTGTCGAGTGGGAGTGGGACAGACTCGGCGGGAGCCAGACGGAGGATGTGTGGGAATCAGTGTGAGAATGTCCTCTGAGCATTCAGCATTGAAGGGAAAAATTACTCACGTTTGCATGATCTGAATGGTAAGAATTGAAACCCAGCCTTTTATGACTTTTTAAAATTTTTAAAAATGTTAAACTTTCTTCTCTTTTGTAATCATAATCCAACACACGGTGTCCTTTTTCCACGAATTTTGGTAAACATTTCAGTAAAAGAGTGATTTTATTTGTTGAACTGTGTGTGTGTGTGTATATATATGTAACTGTATATATACATATATATATATATATACACACACACACACACACACACACACATATATATATATATATATATATATATATATATATA
>JBBJLS010070455.1:0-11923 GCA_037577275.1 Bryconaethiops microstoma
CATAATTTTCTGCTCTAGTACTCTAATGAGTACCTACATTCATGAATTGGTACGCACTCAAATTCAAAATTTTCCACCTCACCATGGGAGCTGGAACCATTACAACTCAATATCTGGGCGGGGCGGGGCATGCAGTGACAGAAGCGCTGAGATCAGACCTGCTCTGACTGAATTTTGATTGGTGCAGAAGCAAAGCTCTGCGGATCAGCAGGACCCATGTTTTTAAAACGTCTTTTTTTTTTATTTTAAGTTTTTCCTTTTCTGAGTCGTGGTACTTAGAGATCCCATATGAAGTTACTCAAATTAGGTACGCATCTGCGCTGTGAACATGTATACCACACACGCCAATTTCTACTTGCGTACCACTTATGTCAATCCCTGTATATATACATATAGAAACAATGTCCTCTGGGATCAATACATTTCTGATTCCGATTCTGATTATAAATATAAATGTAGATAGATTTGAAAATGTTAGTTCACTCCATAATTTTGTCATCCTATATAAGAAAACATTTCAGCAATTGTTTTATGATTTTTCAAGCATGTTTGTTAGAAGTTGCTCAAGCAGCTTTAGTACATAAGCACATGAATTAAACCATGGTATTGTGCCCCACTGCATCAGCTCCCAACAATGACCTGATGTTCTTACAACAGCTTGTTTTCATCAGTAACATCAATCCAGTTCTCTCCAAGGCTGCAAGTTCCACATTTGCTCTACATCTCTAATATTAGTATGAGGAGAAAGCTGGTCTATCGTTCTTTGATGCAAATATGGGTGACAAAATGATGAGAGCAGTGGTGAAAGCCATCATTTAGAAGGAAGGTCAGAAGGAGCCTGCTAAATGTGCACAGATGACTTGAAGTTAAAAGTCAAGGACTTTGTTTTGAAAGGTTCACATTTTTCAAGTGACTTGGGTTTTATACGTCACTAGGCACCAGGAAACAGGTATGTCTCTGCACACAGACATTTGGGTCTCATGTCCAGAGCTCTCATCAACTCCAACCTCAACTCTCTCGGTACCATGAGTATTCTCTCCTTATATACCTTTCTGTGTGTGTGTGAGAACGTTGGTTCCTGGTGGGAATCTTCACTCCTATTTTGGAGCGTTCCCAGAATAACTCGCATGGCTTACCAGCTCTATCTTGTCAATCAGCGACTGGGCTCTTCCACCACGCTACAACTGGGAAACTAGCAGTCATTCGTGTCTTCGCCCGTGACAAGTGGAGGGACAGTGAGGATTATAAGTCTGGTCTTTACGTCGTCCTTCTCTTGAACAGGTAGAACAAAGTGTTACACTAACTGAGGAATACAGTTTCTCACCAAGAAGGAAAACCAAAAGCAGGATCTACTCCAGGTAGTCCAGTATCATAGAGAATGCCCGCCGCACTATGCTGATTTGAAACTAGACACCGCCGGTTATTGTGAGAAATTTGATATTCAAAACATTTGACTACATTTAATGTCTATTTTCAGTGATTGAATTGCAGATGCACCTATAATAGGTTAAAAGCTAAATATTTAAGTTGCTTTTCAGAACTGTTTTGGTTTTTTTTTTTACCTTAGACTAGCAAAAGCTAAAAGCAAGTTCAAAGAACAACTATATGAAGGCTAATTTTTCATCACATTTCATCACAAATAGGAAACTCAGTAGCTAAACACAGAGAAAGTGACTATAGAGTAGCGAATAATATAATCTGTATGTTTTGATTTGAATGCAGCGAGTGGTTAGTACTGTGCTGGGTGATGGGGGAGGGGGAGGGAAACATGAGGAAGGATTTGCATACATAAACAGAAGTTTTCAATCCCACAGAGGTGAAGACCCAGATAGGCCGGAAGCAGTTAGCGCAGTAGGATGCCAGTCCGAAGAAACTCTAGAAGCTTAGTTGTTCTGAAGGCATCAAAGGGAAAGAACAGCGGAGATCTGAAGCAATCGCCCTCAGCTTTCCACACCAGTTTGCCCAGCCTTGTCGGATTTCGTTCTGAAAGACCCACACAGCCCATTGCCCAGCTCTGCAGCCTGACTCTCCTGCTGCTAGCAGTGGCCTTCAGCTGTCAGAACAGAGGAAGATATTGTTCTGAATATCTGTTTCCAACCATGCATAAAAGCATGCCTTCGGTACATCAGCTGAGTCTAAGCAGATAGCGAAGAGACTGCTCAATCAAAAACACAATTTTCAAACACAGCATCTCAGCTAAAACTTTACCTAAGAACTGGTAATTAGGAAACAAAAGAGGGGAATTATTCGCTTTCTTGTCCTTCATTCTGATTCATAAAGATCACATGGAGGCTTATAAATCTACTTTACTGTATCCTTTCATGTTACCCACCATTGTGATAAACTCTTTCTAATGATTTAGCCAAAGTGTCTGCAAAGACTTGGGCAATTTATTTTCAATGTCACCCACTTGTCCTGTTATTTTTGTTTTGTTTTTTACTCTTTCTTGTATATGATTAGTGATGTCATGCCCTTCAGCAAAGCACTTAAATAGAAATCTCCAGGAGCGCAGCTCTGTTACTCCACTCCTCAAAGGATAAGTGTGTTGGTAATTGGGAATATTCCATGATGAAGTATAGGAACCACACAAAGGCACTATTAAGGAATAGATGAGAAATGATTAGCCTCTGGTATACACATGAGCAACAGTGGTAATGACCTACTCACATGAAAATACCACAATTTCAGAATTCTCAAGTCAAGTCAAGTAGGTTTATTGTCATTTCAAACATATACACACAGTCCACAGTGAAAACACACAATGTTCCTCCATGACCATGGAGCAGCCCAAGACCAGAACAGAAACAATACAAGACCACAAGTGCAGACAGGATGAAAGAGAATGCAAGAAAAACACAAGAGGAACAAAACAACCGGACAAGACAACATTCTGTGCGGTTGTCAGCTATAGTACGAGCCTGAATGAATACAGTATTTTGACAGATACTGTATTCTAGTAGCAGAGTTACGTGTGCGAAAATGCTGAACAGAGGTAGACAGCAATACATATAAATATAGCAGCAGCAGGACTGAGAATGTGCAGTTTAATAAACAGAGGTGTATTTTCTGAAGCAATTAAAGTCTGAGTTGTTTGTTTAAGGCAGAAAAGGTCCATGTGAATGTCTCAGAACAGAACTGGTGCATACCAGCTGTGCAGCTTGATTGACCATCATCTCCAGGTCGACCAGAGGTGGATAGGTCCCCTTCTTGAGTCTTGGTTCCTCACGAGGTTTCTTCCTCCAGTTTTAGGGAGTTTGTCCTTACCTCTGTCACCTTTGGCTCTTCCAAATGAGTTCCACCACCAGAACTGCTACTGATAATTACAGATTCTAACTGAGCCTAAGTTCTACCAGAGGAAGATAAATTCCACTTTTGTGTCTTGTTTGCTCCTGATGTTTCTTCCTCCAGCTTTTAAGGAGTTTTTCCTTGTCGCCCTAGGTTTGCTCGTGAAAGGTCAGGACCAGAATTCTGTGATGCCGCTTTGTGACAATGTCAGTCGTGAAAAGTGACTTATAAATAAATTTGACTTCACAAAATGAACCACAAATAAATGAGTGTGCAATAAGAGAATAACGTATCTAAATAAAGTAATTTAAAACTGAACATAGTATAAATGCTACAGCTACAAGAATAAAAAGATTTTGGAGAAGCCTCTATGATCATACTGGTCCAGTTTCCCAGTTAATTTTTCTGTGCGACTGAGATTAAAATCCGGACACAGTTAAACAGAATCAAAATCAAAACTTTATTAATGAACTTTATTGATCCCGGAGGAAAACTGCTTATGTTATGACTGCACAGACAAGAACAATATATAACAATTCCTTCAATTTCTGTAACCACTTAATCCTTACTAGGGTCATGGGCGCTACTAGGGTCATGGCCCACCGCAGGGCACTCATACACACACACACACACACACACACACCATTCACTCACACACTCTCACCTACAATCAACTTAGAATCCCCAATTCACCTGATGCATGTCTTTGGACTGTGGGAGAAACCGGAGACCCTGGAGGAAACCCACGCCACCACAAAGAGAACATTCAAACTCCACACCCACAAGACCAGGACCCAGATTCAAACCAACAGCCCTGGAGGTGTGAGGCACCACCAGGGGGGCACAATATTAAATATAAAGTCTAAAGTAAAAGGCAAATTAAAACTGCAAAAAAAATACTCTACGTAATAGATTATGCTATATACACAAAATGTTGTGGTATGATCAATAGGCCACATTCACTAATCAGTTTCCTGAGAAAAAACAAGGGCTGCCTTGCATTGTCACAAATGTAAAACTGTGAGCTCAAAATTAATTCCAACTCGGGCAAATTTGAAGTGAGAGACTTGTTTCACCTTCCAGAGCAGGTGCTTCACTGCCTAACATGGAGGTCTGGCAGCACCTAAAGAAAAATGTGCTTTCCAAAACTACTGGTTCGTTCATTGTGCGTATCAGTCTTGCTTTGTAGCCATTTACCCCTCGGTACTGTCCTTTTCTCTCCACCAGCAGCAGTAGCCAGCATCGTTTTTTCCAGAAGGGTTTCAAAAACAGGGAGAGTGGTTCAAAAACAAGACACGAGATAATCTACGATTAACCAACACTCTGTAGATGTAAATTGCCTCATTTGCATATCAGGGAATGAAATAAACATTTGTTTACTACTTTGCTTTCATGTTGCTCTTTTTATTCATTCATTTGAACAGTTTTGTAGTGTGAGTCTGCTTACGAATGTGATAGAACACTCACGAGGCTGTAATTTTTTTTCTCAAGCTCATTAGAGGCGCTCTCTTACACACATAAACACACACACACACACACACACACACACACGCGACTACTGTCTCTAATAAACCATTAACATCGACGTGTCATTCATTCATTCACTCACTCACTCATTTGTTCATTCGGTCAACCTCTCACTCACTCGTTCATTCATACATTTTTACAGTTTTTCAGCGTAACCATTAACTTCGACATGTTAGAAAAAATAAAGCGTGAAACTTTCTTAACCCAAACACTTTAACCCACTCCACCCCAGTCCCTGCAGAGGTCGCTATGAAGCAGGTTCCCTCGTCTCCCTACCCGTATTCCGTCATCCCCGTAATCTCCCATTATGATTTGCTGGTCGTTTGCGTGTACGAGTTGTAAGCCAATCACAGTGTAGACTGTTGTGCCGTTTTAACCAATCATGTGCCATAAGGCGGGACTATTGTTTCGAAAACGGGTGGAAAGAAAAATAAAACACACCAACACGCACCACGTGCCGTCCTCCAGGTTCCCATGATGCCTCGTGTTTGTGTCCATTGACAGTACTCCGTTTGCCTAGTAACCGAGCAGAAGTTGGAGATGTGGGACGTTTGGGAGTTTTTCTGCTAAAAGTGAGTATGATATTTATCATATATTCTGTCGTGTCTCGTCTGCAGAAAACAACTACAGGCTGAGGTCTCTTTTTAAACTGCTCCTTTCTTCATAAAACCAGGAAAGAGCACTGCAGCTCGTTAGCAACGCAGCTAACTAACTAACAACTAACTTTACCAGCAGGGGAGGATGAGGGGTTGGTATGTTTTTCTGTGTTTTTGGTATAAACACTCATTTCAGGGACTGAAGGACCACACATGGGCTGTGCAGTGTTGTTTCTTTTTGCTTTCACAGCCCCCACGCCCCCAGAATCAAGGATGCACTGCATGGACATGCAGGAACCTTGTTGTTGTTCTGTCTTCTCAGCTTGGTTTCTTGTCTCAGTGTGACTTTTCTAGACATTATTGCTCATATTTACTCTCCATGGCTTAGTCCCAGCCCTCTTTTTCGCCTTTTTGGCTATAGACACTATGTGAATTATCCCTCATCAAAAAAGTAAAGTTCAAACCTGCACTTTTGTTATAATGTCTCACAGTGTAGGTCATGCAGCCCCGGTACACGGCGAAGACTGCAGCACTGCAGTGAGAGGAGCTACTATAGGCCATGTGTTCTCACACACATCCAGTGAATGAATTCGACTTGCTTAGGGTGAACCCGTTGCTGAAATTCGTGTTCAGTTACACACACGCAGTTTGTGTAATCTGTAGAAAAGCGAAAGCGTGAGACACTCTGGAGCAGCTGCATGAGCTTCAAGGCCACCATGCCCAGTGTTAAGTGTCGTCTAAAGGGGTGTAAAGCCCCACAGCACTGGCCTGTGGAGCAATGGAATGAGTGAGCTACATTCAGTACCCTTGATGTGAGCTTGAGTGTCATTTTTATACATTAATAATGCTCTGAATACAGTCAAATCCTTAAGCAGTGTTCCAACATCCAGTGTAAAGCTCTTCTGGAAGAGTAAAGGCTGCTATAGCAGCAGGGAGGGACACTATTAAGACCCTTGAGTTCAAGGGAACCACTAGATAAACAGGTCTACAAAGTTTCTGATGTGTGGTGTACTGGTCTTAGATGATGGCATCAGAATTATTCCAGCAATGCTGAGAGAGAGAGCGAGCACACACACACAGGAAAGCACTTGTAGCTTCATCTGGCTGTTTTTAAAATTTCCTCAGTCAAGCTGCATCATAAACTGCATTGCTGAGTAAGTATTTTGAGTGAATGTCCTCATGAACAGGGCCAAATAATAGAAGATCAAATCCACTGCCTTTTTATTCATTAATGCTGATAGCTAACTGAGAAGCTTTTTTTTTTTTTGCTGAGATGGCAAAGCCAAACTGGAGTAAAACTTGAAGAGGGGAGATTTTGATTATAGGTTATGCCATTTATTTTCTTGAATCAAAAGACAGTGAAGTATGGATAGTTGTTTTTTCTGTCATCAAACTTTTTTTTTTAAATCAGCATCTCTAAGAATATGACAACCGTTCTATGCCAGTGTCTGTTAAATTCCTACACAAGCACCGCATTCTGCTTTAAGAGGTACTGATTAGTGATCACCTGAATCACATCTTATTTAACAAGGAAAAGTATAAAAAAAACACAGCTGTAATCAACACTCTTTATTACCATTTTGCTTGAGTGAACAAGAGATTTGTTTTCTTTGAATTATTCAAGTTCTTTAAACACTATCATTTCTCTTATTTTGATGTTTTGTCATTTCCTTTAAAATGATGCTTTAAAGAACAATATTTTTATTTAGAAATTAGGAGAAATATTGTCAGCAGTTCTTATAAACTAAGGCAAAGCTGTTCAGTTCAATACTTGCACCTATTAAAGATACTGAACATTTTTGCAGTGGTCTCATTTTTTTTCTGGAGCTGTATGTATGTATCAGTGTAGACTTTCTGATCATGTATAGATTCCATTTCCTACATATTTCTTACATTTTTCTTTCTTAGTATCCACTTATGATAAGCACCAAACAGTAATTAATAAAATGTATCTTTTCTAACCTGTCTTTGTCCCTTTAAACAGGGACAGGGTGTGTTTTTAAGTTATACGCAGATGAGCTCTGTTCTAACTAGTTGCCATTATGGTGCAGTCACTCATAAAGAGCTCTGGGCTGAAACACTCCTTGTATTTCCAGTTTAAATGGGTCTATATCTATGAATAGATATAAACCCATTTTACAGTACAAGTTTCCGTAATAACTGTATAGTTACATGTTAATAATACCTGCTACAACAGTGGTGATGTACTTACAGCTGGATTACAGTAGTAGAGTTTAGGTAATAACGCATTTATCAACATCAGTTTTTACACATATAATTATATAACATTTCATAAGGTACACATGAGTAAATACCTGAGTAAAGACATACATTACACTGTAGTGTGTATTCTTAGCGTGTATTGGGGACACTTAATCTAAATTGTTGGTTTTTGTGACATTATAAAAACAGTGAATTCAGAAATATTTTGAGCTTAGTTTTCATTTATGAGCTGTGTGGACATTTAAATATTGAGCAGTGTTTACATATCCAAACAAGAAAAATGCAGTTTGCAATTATATTGGCTCTTTAAAAGAATGTTGTGATTGCTAAATCAAATCATCTTAGATCATATCATCGATCTAATTTGCAGAGTGAGGTAAGAATGTGATTATAGGACTGTGATATATTATATTATTATTTCTAGTCTACTGGCAGAAAATTTGTCTTGTATTCATTAATATGTAAAATGATTTACATTATGTCTCAAAGAAAAATTACCCACCAATAGAATGAGACAGCTGCTTAAAATAAAAGCACTTAAAACAATTAAAACATAAGATATAAACTGATTAATTGTATAATAACGGTACATTTTCACAAGTATTAGACACACTGACTAGATTCTGGACTCTAGTGCTGTATGACACTATGCCAAGCCATGGCATTAGAAAAGCACTGTGTATTTAAGGGTATCAAAGAGAGTGCAGTTCTGAAAGAGCCTCATTTAAAGTCTGAGTTGTGTGTGTTTCTAAACCCTCTACTGCGCCAATATTCCTCAACGGGTTAAACACGAACAGCATCTTGCTGAGGTGGAAAAGTAACAGAAATAGGAGAATCTGTGTAAAGAGAGGGAACTCTGCCTCTGGCTCCTTGCGGGGATAAAAATTTCATCTGAATTAGCTGTGGACGTCATCTATCTAATGCAGTTAGACTGGCTATTCACTTGGTGCCAAAGATGATTTTCTTCTGCCTTTACTGCTGGGGTTCATTAGATAGGCAGCTTAGTCCATCAAAAATGTGTTTGCCCGTTTTACCACTCCTCCACCTCCGCTTGAAACAGAAGAGCAGCCTTGAAATGGGGCTAAACATAGGAACTAATCTGTTTCTGCGACTATTATGAGGGAATTTAGATGTGATTTTTTTATGCGAATGTCCATGAATGACGATGGACCTGAAGGAATACTCAAGCCTTCTTCAGATGAATCCCTATCAGCTGCATGAGGACCGTATGGTCGATTACCAAGGACATTCAATTTGTACTTAGCTAAAGAAGACAAGATGTCTACTTGAAAGAAACATATAATAGAAGGGCAGCTAGTGGGCAGGTTTGTTTTTCCTCTGAGGTCCACATATGACATTTGTGTGGTTTTATGTATGAAAAACCCCATGGGGCTTTCATGGATTGGACTGGTTCTAGCATATTCCTCAAACCCTGGTCTGTGTCAAAGTAACATCCACGTGAATGCAGAACTCAAGGTTTTGTTGCAGTTGTCCACAGGATGTGAAAACAAACGCGATTCATCAGACCAAGACTCTTCTTCCATTGCTCACATGACCATTGTAGGTGATTTTAGCAGTGGACTGGGGTCAGCATGGGTACTCTGACCAGTCTGCAGCTATGCAGAGGTGGACAAAGTTCTCACATTCATTACTTAAGTGAAAGAGTGAGAGTGAAACTGCTGTAAATGCAAATTTGCAGGCAAAAATAGAACATGAAAGAAGAAGGGAGTGAAGTTTACGGCATTTAGCAGACGCTTTTATCCAAAGCGACTTCCATTCCCTAACTACAGGGGACAGTCTCACAGTCTCCCTGGAGCAACTTGGGGTTAAGGGTCTTGCTCAGGAACCCAGTGGTGGTGTGCGGGAGGTAGGATTCAAACCCATGACCTCTTGGTCCAGAGGCAAGTATCCTACCACTAGGCCACCACCACCCCTAGTGAAGTATAGCCTCGCATGAGGACGTATACCCGTACCCACACCCACACCCACACCCACACACACACACACACACACACACAAATGGACTAATTACATGTCCTGTCTGTATTCTACACTAGTGCGTGTGTTTTGAGTTATGGAGGCTGTGCTTTTTGCTCTATAGAGGAGAGAGCGTGCGCGTGAGAGAGTGCATGTGAGAGCATGCTTTTGAGAGAGTGCTTGTGAGAGCGTGCTTGTGAGAGAGTGTGTGTGAGAGAGTGCATGTGGGAGAGTGTGCATGAGAGAATTCATGTGAGAGCGTGCTTGTGAGAGCCTGCTTGTGAGAGAGTGTGCGTGAGAGAGTGCTTGTGAGAGAGTGTGCGTGAGAGAGTGCATGTGAGAGCGTGCTTGAAGAGAGTGCATGTGAGAGCGTGCTTGTGAGAGAGCGTGCTTGTGAGAGAGTGCATGTGAGAGCGTGCTTGTGAGAGAGTGCTTGTGAGAGCGTGCTTGTGAGAGAGTGCTTGTGAGAGTGCATGTGAGAGAGTGTGCGTGAGAGAGTGTGCGTGAGAGCGTGCTTGTGAGAGAGTGCTTGTGAGAGTGCATGTGAGAGAGTGCTTGTGAGAGAGTGTGCGTGAGAGAGTGTGCGTGAGAGCGTGCTTGTGAGAGAGTGTGCGTGAGAGCGTGCTTGTGAGAGAGTGCTTGTGAGAGAGTGACAGAGAGACAGAGCGGGTTATGGGATCTTACGCAACATTTGATCAAGATGTGGTCATGGGTGCGAAAATGGCGTTGCAGAAATGCAATTCCGGCGTTGAACTAAAATTTATGCTAACAGAGCACCTCAGACGCGACGTTACTGTAATGGTACTTCTAGCCTGTCACCTGGGAACAAAACAATCACGTTTCAGAAGAGCGGGAAAAACATCCACTTCCAGAATTAAAAGTAATGAGTAACGAGACCCTTGATAGAAATGTAGTGAAGTGAAAAGTACGATATTTGTCTTTCAAATGTAGTGAAGTGAAAGTCATAAGTTTCCAAAAAAAATAAAAAAATACTACTCAAGTGAAGTACAAATACTCAAAAACTCTACTTAAGTACAGTACTCAAGTAAATCTATTTCGTTACTGTCCACCACTGCCCGTATGCGGCAAGCTGTGTAGCATTTACATTTACAGCATTTAGCGGACTCTTTTATCTAAAGCGACTTCCATTCCCTAACTACAGGGGGCAGTCTCACTGGAGCAACCTGGGCTTAAGGGTCTTGCCCAGGAACCCAGTGGTGGGATGCTGAAGGTAGGATTCAAACTCATGACCTCTTGGTCCAGAGACAAATATCCTACTCACTAGGCCACCACCCCTAGCACAGTGAACTTTTCATCAGTTTGTGTTACTGTAGCTGTGTTAATGGAATCAGACATGCTGGCTCATCACTGAGCTTTGGATGCCCGTGACTGTTGCTGGTTCACTGTTTGTCCTTCCTTTGACCACTTTTGGGAGGTATCGACCACTCCTCACCAGGAACACCCCACAAGACCTGCAGTTTTGCAGGTGATGCTCCGATCCAGTCATCAAGTCATTACAGTTTAGTTCTTGTCACACTCGCCCATTTTTCCAGATTCTGGCACATCAACTTCAAGAACTGAGTCTTCACTTGCTGCTTAATATCTCAGACTCACTGACAGGTGTCACTGTAACAAGATAACCAATGTTATTCACTTCACCTGTTAGTGGTTTTAAAATAGCTCACTGTTGTAAGTAAATAACTACAATTTCAATTGGCTGCTCTATATTGTGTCTCATTCAAAAATCGATCCATACTGCAACACTCCTTACAGCCCTGGCATGATAGGGCGGGGCCAAACTGCTATAATCCAAATAGGTAGATTTAAATGCATTGGTTTTTTGTAACATCACACATTCAAAATGGACTGCATTTGCAGTTTAGTCTTCTTATATGGACTGTCCGTCCTCTGTATGAATGTTGTGAATTTACGCATTTTACATACTAAAAAGCTTTTCCTGGTACGTTCCTATTAATTTCATTCAGCATTTCCGCTGTCAAAAACAAAACCTGCAAAGCTTGCTGGTATCATTAGTCATCTTCCTGGGGGTCTGTCTGTTACAGGTACCGAGTGAGGACGAGTTTCCACAGCTGACTCCTGTTACAGGAAACTGCTCACAGCTTCTGAGTGTGGAGAGGTTATAAAAGAAATCAGACAGATTAATTACAGCAGCCTGACAATATACCATGAAAAAGGCCACAATATTGCGTTAATAAAAGCACTGAGATGTACGAAGTGCTCTTTTGTGTTGAAAACATGGGTTCAAGACTTGTAGCAGACACACACACACACACACACACACACACACACACACA
>JBBJLS010070456.1:0-11922 GCA_037577275.1 Bryconaethiops microstoma
ATTGTCATTATACACAGTATAACGAAATTTGAAGCAGCTCCGTAAAGTGCACATGTGACATAGCATATTATAAGAAATAGAATAACTTAAAATAAAATACTCAACGCTAAAAATGAACGGTAGAGGTAGTTTTTGTCTAGTGGTGCAGTGGTCAGTGCAGATATTCAGTGCAAAAGTCATGCTGGAATAGAAAAGGTTCTTCCCCAAACTGGGTCCACAAAGACGGAAGCATGGCGCTGTTCAAAATGTCTTAGTCTGCTTGATAATACACCTGTGGCAATGGGTATGATTGAAACACCTGAATTCAGTAATTAAGAAGTGTGTCCCCCATAAAGTGTATATACACATGTATGTTCACACATGTGTGTGTGTGGAATATTTTTTATTACACAGAGGACAGACAGCGTGTGACACAGGTGAGACACAGGGAATAAAAGTGATTTCCCACTTTTCACATACAAGTTCTAATAAAAACACCAATCAATAAACAAGACTGTTGTAATGCAGACACGTTGCAGAGACAGGGGCGTCGGAAGCATTTTTAATGTGATGGGGACCAATCGGTCTATGCGTGGGGGCGGGGTTTAGGGGTGGGGGCGGGGTTGGGATGAGTGGTTGGTTGGGTCGCTGCGTGCGTGCAAAGTCTCAGTCCTTTTAGTGGGTGCTGGGGTTGGAAACCGCTGTTGAATCTTGAATCTTTTGCGAAAGAATCCAGTCCATGTAATCGACACATAACACTGGAAATCCGCTCCAGGTTTGCCTCCAACTCACCACATGCAAGAGAAGTGAATCGTCAGCGCATAGACAGGCTGCTCGGATTTCCAGTGGTGTGTATTCTCCTATCGATTAAGTGGAATGGATTCCTTTGCAAAAGATTCGAGATTCAAGATTCAACAGCACTGTTTGAACTAATATTTTATGTTAAATGTAGGGGGTTCAAACGAATAATGATGAAATGTTAAGGGGACACGTCTCCTTCAGATTGAATGCCGGTGACGCCCATGTGCAGGGTCTATTAAAATCATCACACTGGTGTGATTGTGTGCATTCATGGGTTAAATTAAGCATTTGTGAAGTGCTTTAGAAGATGTGTTTTATTAAAATTATAGTAATTATGCTCTCAAATCTGTGGAATAGTAATGCTGAGAAACTGCCAAATGAAGTTATGACATTTAAGTCAAATCCTCGTTTTCTTTTTGATTTTTTTCTTTCACACAATTTACCAAAGAATCGCCTTGAGCTAATAGACTCAAATAATGGCAAGAACAGAAAACAAACCTCCCCCCCCCAAAAAAAAACACCAGTAAAAAAAATTAGGCTTTGCTATCTTAATTATATTTTCATATTATGATATTTCCGGACGATTATTTGGCGCCGTGGTTTTGACGAGCGAGCTTGTCAGCGCTGAGACGAAGAACCTGGCCCGCATCTCCAGCACACCGCTTAATTACAGATATCCTCATTACGCTTCTGGCATTTCCATTTTAGCGGATAATCAGACTATTTGTGCTGTTTTGTCCCCTGGCCGCCGTGGAGAGAGTTCATAATTGTAGCTGTCATCATGATGAGGCACAAGCTAGCAGCTTCCTCGTCTTCTTCACTTTCTTATTCCTGCTAACGTCTGTTTTCATACTAACAAACCCTGAGAGTGTTTCTGTCAGAGGTATTTTCTTCACTGCATAAGCGGCCTCTGTTTCACCAACATTAACTGTACAATTGCTGGACAAGGCAAAAAAAAAAAAAAAAAGGTCGGCAAACTGTTGCATTTGTTTATTTTTCGGTGAGGGGAGATTTTTGACCTACTTCCCATTAGTTAGGCACCACACACTGTTCGAGATGGACTCACATTCTGAGCTTAAAAAGTAGCAAAACATGCATTAACTGGGACACACATTTGTGCTAAAAGGGAATTCCACTGATTTTTAAAATATTTTGGCAACAAGAGTCGTCGAGAGTGGTTCGGTGTGAAATATAGAGAGTAAAAACGGTGTATAATGGTGGTGACCGGCACCAGATGTCTGAAAAGTTAATGGTCTCTTGAAGTTCAAGTTAATGGTCTCATAAGTCAAGTAAGGGCAAGTCAAATCAAGTTGGTGTCATTTCAACCACGTATGGCAAATAAAATAATAACCAACACAAAGAATAACAACATAAATAACACAAGAATGCATAAATAACAATAATAAACATTCCTCACCATGTACCACAGAGGGGCAATAGAGCTGCATCATGGCTTGTAGCTGCATCATGGCTTGGTACGGAAATTGTGCCACATCAGATTACAAAACCTAGCGAGGGTAGTGAGGACAGCAGAGAACTTCAACTGTGTCTCTCTCCTCTGTCACGGACATTTACATCCACGCTACATCCATGTGTAAAACCACCAGCTTTGTGGATAACTCCACACACTCCTCACACACTCTCCTCTCCCTCCTCCCATCTGGCAAAAGGTTGCGTAGCATGCAGGCCTCCACTGCCAGAGCGGGAAACAGTTTCTTCCCTCAGGCCATTAGACTCCTCAATCAGAACTGAATCATAAACTTTCCACACACACACACACACACACACACACACACACACACACACACACACACACACACACACACAGATATCCCTGAACTGAAACAGTCCATAAACACACTGAACTGTTCTGCCTTAAACAACTTACACCCCAAATGCCACTGAAAATACCTTATTTATTATTATACTGCACATTCTCTGTCTTGCTGCTGTTATTATTTGCTCAATTATTATTTATTGCTGTCCACCTCCATTTTACACACCTAACAACTCTGCAGCTAGAAACACAGTATCTGTCATAATACTGTATTCTCTCAAACGTCGACTGCACTTAATGTTGTTGGTCCTGTTGTTTTGTTGCTCTTCTATTTGTTGTTTCTCTGGCTCCCTTTGCACTGTGTGTAGTCCTGTCCTACACTCTGTGTAGTCCTGTCCTGCACTCTGTGTAGTCCTGTCCTGCACTCTGTGTAGTCCTGTCCTGCACTCTGTGTAGTCCTGTCCTGCACTTGTGTAGTCCTGTCCTGCACTTGTGTAGTCCTGTCCTGCACTCTGTGTAGTCCTGTCCTGCACTCTGTGTAGTCCTGTCCTGCACTTGTGTAGTCTTGTGTTATGTCTGTTTATGTCCTTTGTCTTGATCCTGGAGAAACATTGTTTCATTTCACCATGAACTGTAAATATGGCTGAAATGACAATAAGCCTGTTTGACTTGATTTATTCTCTTTCTGGACTAAAAAGCACCCCTTGCTTTAGATCATATATACAAACCAGGCTTTTTTTTTTATTTTTTACAGTAAACCACTCTTAATGAATGTTTAGATCTCAAAGACTGAATTATATAAACATTTTGAAAAATGGAATGCCCTTGAAAAAAATAATAAAAATAACACTCTGAGTGTAGTATTCATTTCAAGAGTAAAACTTTTCAATCTGGAGATGAAAAAACAAAACAAAAAAAGAGCAAAACAAGAGAGAGAAATATCAGTCATAGCTGACAAGTCTCATAAAGTCTCCTCATCGTATGGGTTTTTTCTCGCACCCTGCTGTGAGTGGCTCTGGGCAGGAAGAGGAAAACGTGGAGAAGAGGAAGAGAGAATAATAGCACCTGCCACAGTGACAGGAAATGGCCCATTATGACATGGGGGGAAGAAATACAGTTTTAATAAACTCCCCTTCCGTGTAATCAAATTTCCTTTAATAATAATGGAAAAAAGAGAGAGTGGTGGGGGGTATTTATGACCCGTGTGGAGGCGGAGACATAAAGCATCTGTGCTGGAGCAGCGACGGGCCGGGGAGCGGAGGGGCCGCCAGATTAAACCTTTGTTGTTTCAGTGTGATGAAACACAGAGTGAGTTTTTGATCACAGAGCTGAACGAGCATCAGTGCTTTGTTCTGCACGCTGTTAACTGGAGTCTGCTGCAGGCCCAAGGAGGGCATTTAGAGGGACAATGCCACTCCACCATTGCTCCATTATTACCAGTTAAATTCATTCTTATTTTCAAATTCATATAAAATGTAACTGTTTGTTTTAAATTCAATTAAAGCACATTTATGAATTAAAACTGAGCAAATGTACAACAAAGCATGCAACCCAAACCGAAAGAGCTCTAATACTCAAAATATGTGCTGTGAAATGTCTTACTGAATTTAATTTGTAATGTTTATTTAGTTGTGTTTTTTTTTTTTTTAGTATTGCTTTTATATTTTTACACCCAGAGCTGAGGATTTGCACTCATAATTTGCGTGTTTTAACTCCAAGATGGTGGTGCAAGCAGATGTCTGCCCGGTGCCCTCGCCATGCGACTCAAAAATGGTGCTAAATGTTTGATGTCAGTGTCCTAGTTCTACTCGTTTTTCGTTGTCTAAGTGTTCCGGTGCCACGCACATACACATGTTTGTTTTTTTTCTACTGTCTGTTGCACTCTGGTGACTGCTGAATGTTGTATGCTGCTACATGTTGTCCTGTGGTCCATGGAGAAACATCTCACTATGTAAGTGTACAAAGCTGCTGATAAACTAGCCTTGAACCTTGATTCAATCCTGACTCCTAAACTGACCTGTGACTCGACTCCAACTGACCCTTAACTGACCCATGAGACTTGCTAAATCTGGCTTGAGAAAGAAAACCCCAAATTTAACCAATTTTAGTAGAATGGGCAATTTACTGTGTACAACATTAGTGGCACAGCTATTATGCTATCTAGCATACCTGCTATTCAAACTATAGGTTAGACAATTTACGGGTCCACAGAGGTTAGTGGCGCCCCCTGCTGTTAAAAGAGCGATAATGGAATAAATTAAGAAAATGAATAAACAGTTTTCCTTTGAAATGATTGCATTCTAGCAGTGCTCCAAAAAGAAAGAAAAACTGAAGCATGATGAGGGAGGTTCTGGACTCCATTCCGATCATAGCAGTAACTCTAGATAGAGCTTGACTGAGGACGCGATCAAGGTTTTGGTTCGGGTTTGTCTGCAGCTCTACAAGGTGAACTTTGTGTTTTGCATTAAAACCAAATGTCTTTGACTGAGGATCCCCAAAACAACAATTTTGTCCCTGTGCATGTTCATTGGTGCTGAGATGGACCGCAAGCAAGCAAAAAAAGCGAGACTAAGATTTGAAAGCCCATTTCACATTCAGATTGCGTCCACTTTCCGCTCCTGTCTCACTGTTTGTAATGGATGGGGCTCCGCATTACATTTGTCCAGATGTTCTAAATTGTCAGGCTCTGTCATTACAGACCAGGCTGTGGTCATTTCTGCAAGATAAGAAAGGCGATGTGTCTTTTTTTTCTTTTCCTCCCTGGATGGTGCTCTCCATCAGCAGTATATCGTGCCCATCTCAACAGGTGAATTAGCCCAGGCTTCCTGTCATAATATTGGATTTATGAACAGTGATCAATCCGTAAGCACTAGCCAAGGTCTCCAGCTCCTGGCGAAAATGGGACCTGTGATCGATGGCCAAATTAAAGGAGGGAAAACCAGCAACAATAGCAAAGGCAATAACAGTCGTACAAAAGGCAGCAGTGGTTTCTCCTGGGGCGTCTGGCACTGAAGGGCGTGAGGAGTGATGGAGAGCATGTGTCACCCAGTTCAAGGCCTGAGGCCGAGTTTGACGGTTACGAGGAAGACACGAATTTCAGGACCACAATCCCAGAGATTTTAGTGTAAAACAATGAAAATGCGGGACAATATAATTCAAACACACACACAAATATATATAAATGTACACACACAAATACATATACACGTACAGTACTGAAACACCTCTCCTTTCTTCACATTTGGCTTCCAAAGATCCAGACTTGTATTTATTTTTAGGACAGTCTTGAGGAACAGTTCTCCAGGCTTCCTGAAGGACTTTCAAAACTCTCATTTACAATCCAGTCTGAATTAACGCCGAAAACACAATAAAGCTGATGATACCAGATGATACCATAATATACAAATAATATAATAATATATGATATTTTAATATAGTTATACAATACTACGCACTGCACTCTAGGATTGTTCTATGTTTCAGGTAAATTTGTAGAATATTCTTGTGAGAACACCAGGTTCTTTCTTGACCAGGTTAGATCATGCTGCCAGTTTTACATGAAAACGAGTTTCCTATGGGAGTAGCAACACGGCAACGGTGCCAGAAGAAAAAAAAATAGGCTTGAGACTTACCTAATGAAAATAAATGATGATGCAGCAAAACACAATGACTAGCTTAAACAGATTCCTTGAACCAAGGTGACATGAGAACCCCAGCCTGGGCTGTTTGTTCCTACTGGCATTTTGTTACTATTTGCAATGGGATTGTGTTAAAAAAAAAAGTACAACAAAGTTATGAACTAATGTACAATCTTGGTTCATATTTAAACCGAAATGCGATATATAATATAGCAGACATTTTAATCTTCTGGACAGTGTACACGCCCTCATGTGACATCAAGAGCTGCCTCAAACATGTCAGACTTGTTTCAGCTTCACTAATAACTGCCTTTAACTCATTGTACATTGTTATGTTGTACAGTTGTGCTTGTGTGCTCAACCTGAGCTGTCTCCAACTGGTAAGTCGGGCTTCTTTGAAGTTGCTTGCTATCGTCTAAGTGCCGTTGGGCAAATGAGCTAGCTTGAGTTAGCTACCTTGTTGACCAGCTAACTTAGAGACCTTTTAGAACTAGGTCAATTCTACTATGTCAACTAATCTAGTGATTTAGTTAAGAGTGAGGGTTCTCCTTCTCACCTGGAGAGAGTGAGGACAGTTGCACTCTCCTTGACTGAAGGTTGCGTATGGCTGGGGCATCACTGTCTACTGCTTAACATAGATAGCTTCTCTTTGTTACTTGGTTTAGTCCAACACGTAATCGTTATAGAATGGTTTGTTGTTTTTTAAAAAGCAAGACTCACACACTGCACTGACTGACATGTTATGTAGTCAAGTACATTTCTAAAACAACATGCCAGACGAGGTAGATCTTGGAAAGAAGAGGTTTCCATGATAACACAGAGCTGAAAGCCGATCAGAGCTATTGATCACTAATGTGTGTGTAAGCTGAATATTTCCAGAAATGTTTAAAATGTACTTTTGTGGATTTTACAATCAAATAATTTTCAGGGTTTTTTTTGGTTTGTTTTTGTTTTGGGGGGGGGTGGGGGGTGGCTTAATTGTGTCCAAATATTTGTTTCAATTGTCATATTGGCAAGGTTATGCGAAAAAATATAAGACACTTGTACATTACACTATTCAAGGCTTTAAATGTTAGAAAATAACAAGTGGGATCAATACACTCAGGACAAATAACCTCAGGGATCTAAAGGTTAAAACAGACGTTACATTTTGAGGGCCAGTGGAGAAGAAATCACAGGCTGATTCAAATCACAAACAGATTCAACCTCAACAGTACTCAACTCATTTACACTTCATCCATCCATTCATCTTCTGAGCTGCTTATCCTTAGCCAGGGTCATGGGGGTGCTGGAGTCACAGCGCAAAAGGCAGAGAAACAGACAAACACATTCACTCTCACTCACTCCTAGGGGCAATTTAGCATCATCAATTTGCCTGACATGCAAGTCTTTGGACTGTGGGAGGAAAACAGAGAAGCAGCTTGTTTTGTGCTTCGACACGACCTCAGTCAGTGCATTTGAATCACTAAGACTGCAACACATCACCCAAATTGCAAGTAGCCCTGCCCATCACGGGCAATCATTAGGTACAAGACTGAAAGAGGCAGTGAAATGAGTCATGAACAAGCTTGAGAAAACAAGTTCAGTGATGAAGAGAGAGTGGTGTTACTCTAGCAGAACAGTCCACAGGACTGTAATCCCACTCTAGCTTAAAAAAAGTTTATAAAACAATAACATGGACTGCATCCCACCACATTTTTGATCCATGGCAGTATAAACGGTCTTATATTCTGATAGCGTTATGTTCTTTGTCTGCTGTTGCTGTTAAAGGAACATTTCATCATGTCTTTTGAGACCCTCAGTTTTACACCCAGTTCAAAACGGAAAATCTGGGCAAAACTGGCTGAAAGATGCTCAAACTTCAGAGTAGAATATGTAATCAGCCACATGTGTGATATCTCACACTTTTTTATTGTTCCCCCACCACCCTGAGCAGCCCATAAACTGTGCACTTCACGTCTTCTCTTCTGCTTATGATGACAAGTGAGTGCTTTCAATTGAATTACCTTTAAGAAAAGGTGTTTACACCATAAACTGTTTCTGTACCGCTCTCAGAAAATGACATACTGTTCAAATCTGTCAGGAAGCAGTCCTTTAGCCATGATTCCATTAATTCACACAAATGGTTCTGCTTCGTAAATAAGCTTAAACATACCTAATAGATCAGTGCAAGAAACTCTGGTGTCTTCAACACGGACACATGTGTCTCCTAATTGGTTTCTGCATAGAATCAATGATTCAATATGGTGCTGCTGTGAAGTCTTATGGGTGGTGGTATGTTCACTTGTGTCCAGCTATCAATAGAAGGACTACTTTGGCAAATGAGGCACAGCTGAGGCTACAGTGTCATGTGCCCTTTGTCACAGAGCCCATTAACCCCAGGGAGGGAGTGGGAGCACGACTGTCCAGGAGGGTGGTCGTGGGATATAATACATCGCAAAAAGTACATTGCAAAAAGATAGGTGAACATCACAAAAGCATCTCAAAATCAGAGCGGAGGTCTTTGAAGCATCAGCAATGGAAAAAAAAACAGTCCTACATGAAAGGAGTTGGATAAGAATGAAGGCTAAGCTCTGCATCCAAAGCTGAATATGTTGTTCTGTGTAGTGAAAAACTTCACATAGAACAAAACACTGGCTGGCCTAAACATATGACATGTTCTGAATATACTGGTTAAGCATCAACTTATACTCTATATATAAAGATGTTTTTCACCACCTTAATGAAAATCCAAACATCTTGGCCGATTGACTAGATCTTGGGTAATTGAAAAATTGTGTCATTTGATTTTCAGGACTACTTTAATCTGCTTGCAGAGTCCTGCTAGTTTGCTGATCGCTGTACAGACTGACCTGATTAGTTCAGTTCAGTTTAGAGTTAAAGCAGCCACTACAGGGGTCGGTGTGTATGGTCTGGACTCAAGGCTCAAGGTGGGAAAACTAACCAAGAGAATTACTCTGGGGAGAAAAGTTCCCTTTGTCTCATCCAAACTGGGAAAAGGTGCAAAAAAACCACCCACCAACTCGTTCCACTCTTTTGTTTTCAATCTCGCCAGTGTGCCTGGTGGCTTTCCAGACAGCACTTGTGCCTAAAATGCATTCAAGCACACAGCAATCCTTACACCCATTCATTATCAAACTAAGCATATTAACGCAGCAGAGAGCCAAGTGGAAAAGATTACAATTTTCCGAGCCTGCTTGTAAAGCGGCTGTAAGCTTCCCTCAATAACAGGAGCATGCTTTCATTGCAGTTTCCTTCCTAAAACACATTAGGATGTAACATGTCTTTTTCTGCATTGTAGACACAAGAGCTCTGCTACACAAGCCCAAAGAGGCCCACCAGAATATTGGGTTTCGGGTTGGGTTCACAAGATCAGGCTCAGCTGGAATAACTCTGGAATTTGATAGGTGAACACGCCCCTCTGTGAACCATGGACAATCAGTGAGATGTGCTGGGTTGGTGGAAAGGTCACAGCAAATCTTTCACCTTATTTCTTAAGTTTCCCTAAGAAAGATCAGCAATTCCACAAAAAAATACACCAATAAAAAACCCTATGCATTACAGATAATGCACAGTAAAACACCAATTTATCCCAGCAGTACGTTTTCAAGAGCTGTGAAACCATTTCTGTGATGATCTCAGTCAGGTCGAGGTGGGTCAGGTTTCTGGTACGGGTTGGGTTCAAGCTTCAGTTTCATACATACCCATAGAGATCTCCAACAGACACTTTATTAAAGAAAATAAGAAAATAAATCTCTAAGAAAATAAGTGCAGTTGATGTGCCCAGTAGCTCAGTGCCAAGTACTTTGTATCAGTTCATGTCTTGACTTGTGTTTTTGCCCTGTTGTTGGTTTTCTTGTCCAACAGATTTACTTTGGTCCGGCATGCCAGTTTACTTTTTACAGTAATCAGCAAGTGGCCGAGTATCGGATGAAGTACATCGAATTTGTGCATTGAAAAAAAGGTTTGACCAATCAACATATATCTGTGATGATGGATATATATAGCTCTGGAAAAAAATAAGAGACCACTGCCATTAATTTATCAAATTAGCATCTCTATGAGTATGAGAACCATGTATATGGACCTCTAACATCCACTTCAACTGAGGTGGGAGATAGCATTCACGTCTCTTGACAGGTGAGACTGACAGGAAATGCACTGTAAGAACCACAGATGCTGTTAACTATCATGCATGTGTGCATATGCATCCTTGTCTGACTACCTTTTGTATGGAGGATTACAAGCTCCCAGTGTTTCTACCAGTAAAATTCTCCACGGTGGCCCACCACACCTAAATATTTGCCAGCAAAACAAAAAAAAACAGAAATGAACCCCCAACAAAGCAAAATCGCTCACCAGCCCCAGCGCCCGATCATTCCCTTTCTCAACAGAACGAAATCGCTTGCCCACTGCCCACCTCCACACCAAACCTCAGGAAACGTTGAATGCACTAGTGCAGGGGTGTGGAACTCCAGTCCTGGAGGTCCGTGGTCCAGCACATTTTGGTGATTTCCCTGCTCGGAAACACCTGGTTCACCTCAGCAGTTAATTGTCAGGTTTAGTGAATGTGTTTGAGGAGGAGAACCATCAAACTGTGCAGGACCGGAGTTTGACACCCCTTCACTAGGGGCTTCTGATTTCCCACCTTCTTCGGGTTTAGTTGGCATGACTAGCCCAACATTGCCAATACAGTAAAGTATTTGTAATGGGCACACAACAAATAACAGACACAAAACAGAGAACATAAACACAAACATCCTAACTGGTTTTGGGCAATCACACTAATAAACTGCAAAGCCTTTGTGATTTATGTTCCCAATTTGTGAATATTGTCTGTAGGCATAGATATTGTATTGTAGGAGCTCACAAATGCTTTTTATTACTATAGATCAGTCTTCTTAAGAGCTAATCCCAACTATGTAATCAGTTAAACAGATTTGGTCTTGGTTTGCAGAGCTCTAGTTGAACATGGTTGAATTTATGTCCCGAAAAGCTGCACGTTCAGACAATGCGCTTGGTTACATCACAAAACACAATTATAATTCACCATTGCTTTTGTATCCATGTGGTGTATGATTTATACTACAGAAGTACCTTAGATTTTACATTGAGTTCTTTCAGTCCAAAAAAAAAATCCATGTGAGTTCATCAGGCTTTTCTGTTGTACTTGCAAGAACAGTCCATCTCTGTCTCCATTACATTTTCTTTTAAGTTAGTCTCTCTTTCCATACTTTGCTGCAAATAGAAAAAGACTATTGTGTTTTGATTTGACTACCCCGAGCTGAAATGTGAATATTTGATTAAAAAATCCACATTGTTTCTTTTTTTCTTTTTTTTTTTGCCCTGCGGTCCTCCGAACATCTGACGGGTGCTAAACCTTTTATCTCTCCAAGCAGCTGCCAGAATCAAACACCCCGTCTTGAGAAAACAACCCTCAACACAATTATGACATCCAACAAGTCGAGAGGAAAGGCTCATTGTACACTGATACTTACAGGTGGTAGCAGTCAGTTATTTGGATCTAATTCCATGAAATATGAGTTTACACACTGACAAATATGGTATGATGTATTATATGTAAATATATATATTAGATACCATGTACTTCAATCTATCTCTGTACATCAATATCTATATACACACACACACACACACACACACAAACATATATATATATATATATATGTGTAACTGAATTGGGTTCTGTACTGTACACTGGTGGTG
>JBBJLS010070457.1:0-11922 GCA_037577275.1 Bryconaethiops microstoma
CCTCGGATAAACTAGCAAAATGAGTGAGGGGTCAAAGAATGATTTCCTTCACTGTGTGTGTGTGTGTGTGTGTGTGTATATACATACACACACACACTTTGAGGAGTATGTGCATTTACGTTCATTTTAAAAATCAAAACATTTGATCAGCTGTGTCTTAAGTGTTTGCATGTGAATTTGTATGTCTCATTATTACCAGTATAAATGTTCTTTTTAGAGATCAGGCTTGACCTTGTTTAAAACATCCCATAATTCCAATCATGTTTCAGTATTACACCTCATGCAGTGCTGCAGGCTCTGTTTAGCTGTGTTCTTGAATGACGAAGATGTTCTGGACAGGAGTGGAACATGTGCACAATCACTGGGAGCAAAAGTAATGACCACCTCTGACAGGCCTGTCCCACGTGGGGATCCGTAGGAATGTCCCTCGTGCTTGCCGTAGCGAGCTTTTTTGAATCGGTAGCTCTGCTGGTGTGAAACGCAGGCTTCAAAATCAGTTCATTTATCTTCTAACTTTTAGAATGAATGTCCAGCCTTCAAACCCCAACAACCCCATTGTGTTCTTTGATGTGACCATTGGGGGACAAGTAAGTAACGGCTGTTTTCGCTCTTCAGAAGTTTAAACGAGCAGGTTGATGTCGGGTAGATAACTGAGGCTGTAGAGGCTGGTGAGGAGTACTGATTGTTTCTTTTTTAAAAATTAAGTACTGACTTTCCAGAAAAGAGTCATACATTTGTGTTTTTGTCAGTAAAACGTTACCTGGAGGTGCTCTCAAACTTGCTCCAACACTTCTCATCTTTTGAATTATTTTGCTGTTAAACTTCTACAAACGATGTATGTTCTGCTGGCAGCATCTGCAGGTGTTGGGTGTATTTCATCTCTTGGAGGAGACATCAAGAGCGTTTATCAGTAATCAGCTCTGAAAGAAGCTGTAGCACATTCACTAGTCTTCCGCAGGCTGTGAACGCATCGTTCTTTAGATTCGGCTCCTTGAATTGGTTCCTTTGTTTCGACTCACCAGTGTTAACCAAATTGAATTACACATTACAAGGGGACCTCGAGTTACGACGTAGATCTGTTCCTTCGACAGTGATGTAAGCCAAAACACACCCTAGCCTAAGTCACTTACTGATCCTAACACAGTTGTAAAATCATAAAAACAGAACTAAGCCACACAAAAAAGAAAAGGGAAACTTCTTCACTAATACACCGCGCGCAACCAAACTATTTCGCCCACGTAGTCAGTAAGTACGAGGCTAACGGTGTAAGTCGAGTGGAGTGAGCGTTGTAAACTCGAAACGTCATATGTCGACAGCGTTGTAACTCGAGGACCCCTGTACATATTACATTATACTACACATTACATATTACTTTATACTACATTACACTACATCTTGCATTGCTTATTACATTGTTACATCCCATTTCATTGCATATTACATTGCATTACATTCAGTTATTTTACATTACATTACACATTACATTGTGTTACTCTACATTATATATTACATTACATTATAGATTACATTACATTGTGTGGGATTTACTAACACAAATAAAGGATTGTGGGATTTACTAATACAAATAAAGTATTGTGGGATTTACTAATAAAGCATTGTGATTCGAGCAGCGTGGCTAAGATAACCAGAACAGAAAAGCATATGCTTGTGTAATTTAGAACAAAGGGAACTGCATATCTTAGGGGTCATAAAACCTTGAGCAGTGTCAGCTGATGAGAAAGACAAAAGTGGGAGTTCAGATCACGGGTAAGGTCTCCAGCAGTTTGTAGCAAAAGGACTCCAAATAAGTAGGTGAGAGGGGAAGAGAAGCGTCATCTGTCGTGCAGCTGTGTCTGTCTGAATTCCTAAATATGTGAGATCCTGAGGACTGCCCTCAGACCAGCTCTGGCATTCATGCATTGCTGTTCTCTCTTGTACAAGGCTTTGGAATAAAATACGAGAAGAGAAAAGATTTGAAGTTGTGTGTTTTATACCAGACTGGGATCTCCGAACCAAGGGAAAGTGCGGTGAACGCTAGGATTCCCGCACGACAATTGTGTTATATTGCTTTACATTCATTTGGCAGACGTTTTTATCAAAAGCAACTCGCCATACGAGGAAACACTCAAGTTTCAGGACAGTGTGAGAGCTAGAGGAGAGTTCTTAGTGCTAAAATCTTTATTTGGGGAGTAGTGCAAGAAGGTACACTATGTGGAAAAAAGTATTAGGGCATCTGACAGAGACTATTACACCAACAAACACTTTAATGACATTGCATTCAATTCTCCGTTCCAGTTCATCCCAAAGGTGTTGGATGGCGTTGAGGTCAGTTTCAAGTTTTATTGTCATATACAGATAACAATGTAGCATCATTACCCGTAATGAAATTCTTAGGCTCGTGTTCCCCCAACTTTACTTAAATATCTAGAAAGTGTACAGATTTAAAAAAAGGTTGAGGTCAGGGCTCTGTGCAGGCCAATCAATTTCTCCCACGTTGAACTCATCTAACCATGTCTTTATGGACCTTGCTTTGTTCACTGGGGCACAGTCATGTTGGAATAGAAAAGGGCCTTCAACAAGTTGGAAGCATGGCGTTGTCCAAGATGTCTTGGTATGCTGAAGTATTAAAATTGCCCTTCACTGGAAATGAGCGGCCCAGCCAAAACCCTAAAAACCAGGTGTGTCCCAATACTTTTGTCCACAGTGTAGATAATGCATCAGGAGAGGAGATGCTGTCTGAGTAGATGAGTGTTCTGGAGGTTTTAGAAGATGGAGAGGGATTCTGCTGCTCTGGTCACCTTTGGCAGCTCATTCCACCAGCAGGGAATCACGAATGAGACCAGTCTGGCCTGGGTTTGCCTTTTGTGTAGGGATGGCAGAGCCAGAGGATAACCAAGGTTTGTACCCGGAGTTGGGTGGCATGCTGATTTTCCTGATGTTGTATAAGGTGAAGCAACATGACTAAGAGACATGACCTCATCCATCGGGACACCCTGTTTTCTCACCACCTGGGATGATGTGAGGAGTAAAGAGGTGATTTTTATACTGATATTTTGATGCATAGAAGGTTTGGCTGGGACAACCAGAAGTTCTGTCTTGGAAAGGTTTAGCTGTAGGTGGTGAATCATTGCACTGAGTGGTTAAAGTGGAAGTCCACCCCTTTTTATTAATTTTCCTTGCTGTTTTTGGTGGGAGGGGAAGGAAGTCCACTCTCCATTTATATTGTTTTGGACTGGACAGTACATACTTTAATTACATTTTATTGCAAAATTTTAAGGTGAGGGAAATTAATGATTAAATGTAGAGATTGCTAAATAAAATATTATGAAATGCAGCGACTATAAAATCTTTAAGAGCCATTTTCTGCCTTTTCAGAATTACAGTTTTCTCATAAATACATTGTCAGAGACCGATTTAGCCCGATGTTAAAAAAAATGGCCATGTCTGCTAGGCCCTTGGTTGTTTGGGGTCCTAATAAACTACTTGTACTGTTTATAGATATGAACTCAGAGCCACAGTACCATATAAATTTCCTGCTGATTTGTGAATTAATTTTGCCATCTTGATATATTTACAGCAACATTGTTGTATAAAATCACCCTCCAGCCCATAAACTCAAATCAGTAATTTGTAGTTCAGTTAATGTGTTTTGTGTAGGTGTCCTTTCAGCTGAGTAACTTACCTTACTAACTTCAGGACTTCTGCTGGTCTTTTATACTCTTTAGCATTACCTGTCAGAGTCTTCTGCTGGATCTCCTATAGAAGATTATATTTTAGTCATTGAGGATGTTCTTTTTAATGAGTTATTGGCTAAAATGTATTTTCTGTGTGAAGTGTGAGCTGTGGCTCTGCTAGGTATTTAAATTTCAGTGCACTCCAACGTTGAGGTTGATCGGATACTCAAAGTGCAAACAAACATTCTAACGTAGTTGCTGATGTTGCACAATTTGAGATGATTGTTTTTGTAACTTGTTATATTTTGCACAATTCATGTCCGTTACTTGTGTTGCAAGTAGATCGTATCAAGTTGAGATTTACAGTGGATGTTTTGTGGAATGCTGGTGTTTGTTGTTTGATACGGTGGTTGTGGTTCCTATAAGTGGTGCCTTTTCTTTCGCCCGTTGGTCTAGAAAAAGTACACAGGTAGTTATTTTAGTAATCTGGACTTTCTAGTTCATCAGGCCTGTGCATCCATAATCACAGATTTTCTTACAGAAGAGGAAGAAAGGGTGGCACTTCTGTGAACTGAACAAAACTCTAGTGATGAACCATAATTTGTTGTAAGTAAATGCTTTCTTTATGTATCAGTTACATCACAGAGAAAGTGGGGTTGAGCCTTATAATAAAGCTTTTACAAAAGGCTAAACGATGCAAACAAACTTCAGTGAACTTGATGTATTTCCATGAGAAAATATAGTGTTAGATTGTATGGTTACTATGAAACCAGTGTTTGGAGACCCCCAAACATTATGGACAAAAAAAAGTTTGTGTTAAGTTTGGATTCAGACTGGCATCTGTATTTCAAATTCCAGCTGTACAAAGAATAATAATAAAAATAAAACTTCAGAAGAACAATAGTGTGATTGCTTCTGCAACCATACTAAAAATGGCCAACAAAACATAACCATTCAAAAATTCCACAATACACAAAATGTCCGAAGGTTTATAGAAACCTGCTTTTCTAATGTCACTTCTGGAATCAGTGGTATTAATAGGGAGATTGGCCCCCTTTACTGCAGTATCAACCTCAGTTTTGCTGGGAAGTCTTTATACTTAATGTTGAAATGTTGCTGTGAGGACTTGATTGCACTCAGCCTATCAGTAGTGAGGTCACTGATGTTGGATGATTACGAACACCACTCCAAATTTTGCCAAATGTTTTGGATGGATCTCCATCACACCACAGAATTCAGTTCTGCTACACCGCAGCCTTTAGTTAAGTCTTGACATTGAGCATGGTTACCATAAGCTCATATGCGACTAGAGGTGCGCAACATGACTGTTTTTATTGTTATAAACTTTTTTTACATTTTGATACACAGCATGCTTTACTGAGCATACCATTGATATTGTCAGTACCTGAACAAAAACAGCTGTATGTACAGTCTTATGCAAAAGTTTGGCAACCCCTCAATAAATAACATAATTGTCATTTTTTAAATTGAAAAGATGTAAACACAGTCTCTCTAGGAAATGGAAAAAATGCACAATATTTTTTAGCAAACATTGATGCATAGTTACTTTTTTATGTCATAAACTGAACAAAGATTGAAAAAATAAAAACCTTATTGTGGCACTCTGCAAAAGTTTGGGCACCCTACATTATCAGTACTTAGTAACACCTCCCCTGACAGATATCGCAGCTTGCAAACGCTTTTTATAGCCGGCTAAGTCTTTCAATTCTTGTACTTGGGATTTTCTCCCATTCTTCCTTGCAATTTCTTCTAGTTCTGTAATATTCTTTGGTCGTCTTGCATGCACAGCTCTTTTAAAACCCTCAAATTTTCATTGATGTTTAAATCAGGGGACTGTGATGGTCATTCCAAAACCTCCAGCTTGTGTCTCTTGAGGTAGTCCATGGTGGATTTCAAGGTATCTTTAGGATCATTGTCCTGTTGTAGAAGCCATCCTCTTTTCAGCTTCAGCTTTTTTTTTTTTTTTACAGATGGTGTGATGTTTGCTTCCAGAATTAGTTGGTATTTAGTGGAATCCATTCTTCCCTCCACCCGTGCAATGTTTCCTGTGTCACTGGCTGCAACACAACCCAAAAGCATGATAGATCCACCCCCATGATTAATAGTTGGCAAGGTGTTCTTTTCATGAAATGCTGCTCCTTTTTTCTCCAAACATGCCTTTGCTGATTGTGGCCAAAGAGTTCAGCCTACAGCACTTGTTTCCAAAATGCATGAGGCTTCTGTAGATGTTCTGTTGCGTACTTCCAACGTTGGATTTTATGAATGGGACGCAGGTTAGGTTTTCTTCTGCTGACTCTTCCATGAGGGTCTTGTCTGTGCAAGCATCACTGCACAGTGGAACGGTGCACCACCACTCCTGAGTCTGTTAAATGTTCCTGCAGATTTTTGCAGTCAAATGGCGGTTTTGGTTTGTCTTTCTGACCAGCATACGAGCAGTTTTCTCTCAGTTTCTCTCAGTTTTCTTGGTGTTCCAGATCTCATCTTGACCTCCACAGTTCCTGTGAACTGCCATCTCCTAATTACATTTCTCACTGTAGAAACTGCAAGCTCACAACGCTTTGCTATCTTCTTGTAGCCTTCTCCTGCATTGTAGGCATCAATAACTTTCATTTTCAGAGTCTTACACAGCTGCTTAGAGGAACTCATGGTTGTTGAGTGTCCACAAGTGTGTGTACAATGTTTGAATCAGAGTATTTGTAAAGCTTTGAAATTGGCACCAGCCATGCATGCATCACAGCTGATTATGGTCTGAAACATTGTAAAAAGTATCTGAGACTTAGGGTGCCCAAACATTTGCACAGTGATATAATAATGTTTTTATTTTTGTTCAATTTATGGCACAAAAAGTAACTATACATCAATGTTTGCTGAAAATATTGTGTATTTTTTTTCCATTTCCTAGTGAGACTGTGTTAACATTTTTTCAAGGTGTTCTTTATCAAGGGGTGGCCAAATATTTGCATAAGACTGTATCAGTACATAGAAAGTACAATTAGTCATGTTCAATTTGTGCAGCGCGGGTGTATATGTATGTGTGAATAAAGTTCTTTGTACCCAGTGTATTTGACATCAGTTTTAACTAGGTAAATTTTGTCTTTGCCAGTATCTGGACGTGTCCCATTATGTGCATGTGCTCCAGTAGATCTCTTTCCATTGGCAGTGCTTTCTTATGGAGATTGTAAGTTGTGCGTGCAGTTGAACACTTAAAACACTTAAGATGCTGCTAAAAGGTGTCTACAAATGTAATTTTAGTCTAGGCTTAGACTTAATGTACATTTAAGAAACTGGTGCATAGTGTATCATTATTTGAAAAAAGATTAACAGAAAAAATCTTTTAATTAACCCAAAAAACATAAAAATAAACATTGTATGTGTCAAAGTATATATAAATGGGTGTGTCCATCTGTTTCAGCCTGTAAGATTCAGTTTAACAAGCATTTAAAATGTGCCTCATCATGTTAATTGTCAAATGATCACTGCAGAGTACGTTTTAATAGATCTCAGGTGTGCAGAGTATCCTGAAGGCACAGTTCAGAGTATAGTCAGTGTGTTGTAAAGCATGCCCGTCCGATAAAAACACACACCTGTTATAGCTGTGTTATTGCCTCCATTCGTTGCATATCAAAGAGTAAAAATGCACCCAACATGTTGCCCATTAAGTTATATCACAATTGCACCTATAAAATAAGATAAGTTGCTTTGCACATTTTAATTAAATATACCCACAATTATGTCAATTCAATCAGAAACATGTATTCAAAGTGTTGAACTGTAACTTAACTTACAGTAGTGCAAAACTGCTCTCTACAGTATTATGCAGGAGAAGAGGAAAAGGAACAAATTTATTGGTTGAAGATACTCCTAATACCTTAACCCCCAGAAGCTGTAAATTGTGAGCTGTAAACCATTAACCTCTACCACTGCACTGCAGAGACCAGTACCCTTGTCCCTTTGTTTGCGTTTCATTGTAGAAGTATACAACAGCAATCAGATAAAGCCTGAACAGCGATCACCATACATCTTTGTGATGCACTTTAGTGCTGTGGGAACAAGAAAACTTAGTAGTACCTGAATAGTACCACAGATGCTTGTGCTAAATGGCTAGACTGTGTGCAGTAGTCTTTCTGACAGTGTACTCAGTCTATTATGCTTCTTACTGGTTTGCCATTGACAGTTTTCTCTACTCAAATGCCAGTAGAAACTCCACAGGCAGATATCGTCAGGCAGTTTGCAGAAATGTCCAAGCTCATCACTGTTGTACCAGAAGGTCATGCCGGCCAGTAAGCTGTTGACACAGGCTGTCCAAAGAAGGTTGACTGTGGCATATGCTGGCACTGCGAATCCCAGGAGGTCACAAGCCACGCACATGATAAGATAAGGAGTCCAGTTCAAAGCGAAACAGAGCGTAAGGCTCACGAAGAGAGGAGGATGACCCATCTGATCATCCACCACATGTGTTTCCTCAGCAGGCCTCTCTTTGAGCTTGTTAGAAAAGGCTAGATCACTCTTAGGAACAAGTGGCCAGGCTCTTTTCCTGCTCAGTCTGCTGGCCAGGCAAACCCAGTGAGGCACCCCCCTGCAGTACAGCAGGAGAATGGCGCCTACCACAAAGCACAAGTTCAAGTTGCAATAGCTGACCACTGCAGAATCTTGTACAGGACACACGAGGGCCTTCATTCCTTCCTTGTACTGAATCGTGAGCAGTTCAGCATTGGTGTTCCAAAAGGAATAGGTGAAAGCTAGTGTCCACATCAACAGCACTACCGCACTGCGACCAGCAGTCCTACCGAAAGCGTACTGACCAAAGTCCGAGTGCCGATGGGAAGCGTAGTCCAGTGTTCCGGCCAAAAGAACTGGTAGAGGTAGAAAAGAATAAACAGCAGAGCCATGTGATAGGCTGAAACACACTGCTGTGTGTGCGTTAATGTTCTCCTTGAACAACCAGATCCAAGAAATGGCGCCAATCAACAACAGGTCAGCCAGAAACATGGAGATGCTTAGAATGCCCAAAAAGGACTGGGTAATGCTCCGCAACCAGAAGGACAAGACTAGCATGTTCAAGGCCACTTTGGAAAGCAGGAGGAACAGATACTGCAGGGTCTCATCATGGATACAGTTCCCATTGTCCTCCATCTCCTGCAGCACCGCCATCATGCTCCCTGGGGAGTGGTGGATCAGCATGGTGTTGCCGGCTCTGTTCACTATACTGTTCCACCCTAGTGCACAAAAACATGGATAGAAAATGGTTAGATAATTAAGGCAGGGCTTGAAATATCAAACCAAAGATCAGAAACCAAAGGTCTGCTAATGGAGATGATATCTGTGTGTCAGTCTAAATGATAACAACAAAGTAAGAATCCACCAAAGAATGTGAATAAGAAACCAGAAGGCTGTAAAATTTTATAAGCCTTAAATAAAAATATGCGAAAGGTCCACTTTAAAGCTGCAGCTCTGCTTATGCTTCAGTGTACTTTGGACTTATTGATTTAAAATGCTGGAATTGTGGTACTTGAGTACAATTTGCATTAAAGTTTTATTAATATACTTTAATATTAAATTTCTACAAATTTCCACCCTCCTCAAATGTAGTCCATCAGCCAAAATGTGTTAGGATTCCAAATTTTGTTGTTTCAGTTAAGATAATGTAGCTAAGAATAATCTTGGTGAGATATTAGAAGTAAATAATCTCACCAATCAGTTTTATAAAAATACCAAACCTCTCCCAGCCCACTCAGTTTAACCCAGGTCCACATTATGTTGGCATTAGGGGTTATTAAGGTTAACACGTGGATGTGGTTTAGGACACCATATGGGTATGACTATAAAAAAGGAACATAAAACGCGTCCTGATATCTATACTGGCAGCCAGCAGCATTCAGCTACACTGAAAGTCTGTTCATTTTTGTAGTTCACAGTCATTCTGTGTCCTAAACCATGTGGACGAGTCTGCTCCACCTTAACAAAGAGCTATGTATTATTTGAGAAGCATAAAAGAAGTTCTGAAAACACAGAATTTTTACAGAAAAGAATTCGGTGACATGACTTAGTCTTTTATTAGTAATAGTAACCTCATAAGCCCTAAACTGAAGCAGTAAAATTTGGACTTGAAAAACGGAGTAAGTTTGAAAACTGGAGTAACTGAACAACTGGGTACATTTAATTACACCTTTTAATTTCAGTACTTGTTCAGCATCTGTAATTCAGTGATTAGCATGTTGTATCACTTGGATAAATAAAACCACCCCAGCGTAATCAAGACTTATAATCACATTCACTGTAGTCAGAGAACATGTAAGGAATATGGATTTGTATGCAATCTATATTTGTTTAGATAGCTGGAATTTTCCATTGACAGACAAATGAGGGCCCCACTGAAAACAACCAGTAAAGTGTTTTTTTGTTTTTGTTTTTTTTTTGGTTGTTTTTTGTTGTTGACCAGATGTCACTGAGGTGTCTGAATTCCTACTTTGCTTAAATACAATCCCCACCTGCCCATAGTCAGTAGTGCAAGGCGACACCCGATGATTTTGTAAGAGAAGAAGACGGCTTTGTCGGGAAATAATGTGAAATGTCTTTTCTTTGAAGAAAAATGGGTTTCATTACAAAAAGGATTTCTGAAAATCAATCCTTTTTTTTTTTTTGTTAAGCTGATGGTAAACCTGGTCTTTGAGTGATAGCAAATAAGTATATACAGTATGAACTGTTTTCCTTGTGCCCTCTCCCTCTGCTACAAGACAGTCTCTTAAGCTTCAGTTAACGCCCTGTAATGATTATTGAACGGGGTGCAGTTTTTTCTACTCCTTATCTAAAATCTTATTATTTTAATGTCGTCATTTTTTTGGGGGGTGGGGGGGTTGTACTGTAAAATTCATGTCAAAATGCACAAGAAGATTTTTAAAAGTAGTGTTAGGCATTATAGCAAAAATATTATATTACAAAAACATCATACATTTCACAATATGTCAATTGAGTCTATTTGTAACATTTGATTAAGTAAAGCATTCAGACTGTTGGCATATTAGTATTTACATTTATTTGTCAACCAAACCTTGAGATGCAAAAGTGCTTCATAGATATTTATGCAATGCAGAACTGCATTGTTTATTTTTGAGCATAAGCAAACGAAGTACCTCAACTTCGAAAATGCCATTTTGTTAGTCACATGGTTTCAATTCTTATTTAAACAGCGAGCTTTGAACGCAAAAGCATATAATAAAAATAGCTAATACCTCTGTTGTTTCAGTTGTTTCCCAGTTGTTTCCCAGTTGTTGTGGTCTAGATATCGAGCATGGTACCCCATCAATATTGAAGTGTGTTTGTGGCAGCCCGTAAGTGTGTCTGCGCTGATCAAACCGACGGTGAAATAAGCCCAGTACTGCAGGTACAACCTGTTTTACCTTTTATAGACTAACTCCTCCTGCTCTACCTGCTTTCATGGCCACTCCTCCTGCAAGCTGAAGTAAACACACCCCTCATTAAGGGTCTTCCTTTCTACTCTGGGTGCTATAAATCTCACTGGGCATTGGAATGTTTTCAGTTCAGCAGTTCTTGAAAAGAGGTGTGTGTGTTAATGTTGGGCAACGATTACAATTTTTAATCGCACAATTTGTTTTGCAATTAATGGCATTGTCATATGCAAAATTCAATAATGAATTCAAAAGTAGTGTATTATGCACTTTTATTTAAAAAATACTGCTATATGAACAAAGTGCAATAAGATTGGGTTTGCAAACACTAAACAAATAAGGAGCTTTTTAACAGCAGTGTTCCCTTTAACACAGTCGCACACCTGCAATTCAAATATTTCTGTAAATCTCAACTTAAACTTTGATGTAATCAGATATAAAACCAAAGCTATTTGCCACTGCTGGGCATTGAAGTTTTATCTAGTTATAAATGTTATAGAAAAGCAAGGTACCAGAGTCCAGAGCATGGGCACCGGAACCATTATAGCGATTATGCATATTATTTGTCTATTTCTTATCATTATCAGTGTTATAAACTGAATATAATCTGCATGAACTGTATAAACTTAAAGTGGGCATTTTTAGGTAGGGTAGTATGAATCAAGATATATATATAAAATATACACACGTGGACAAAATTGTTGGTACCCTTCAGTCAATGAAAGAAAAACTCAAAATGGTCACAAAATAACTTTAATCTGACAAAAGTAATAATAAATAAAAATTCTATGAAATTTAACTAATAAAAGTCAGACATTGCT
>JBBJLS010070458.1:0-11919 GCA_037577275.1 Bryconaethiops microstoma
CCATTCTGTCATACGAGAACACACCACAGCACACAGTGTGTGTGTGTGTGTATGTGTGTATATGTATGTGTGTGTGTGTGTGTCTGTGTGTGTGTGTGTGTGATAGAGAGAATGAGAAAGCTAGGGAATGCATGCCTCCTTCGCAGGTACATTGGGATGAATTTTGTCTGAGGGTATGTATTTTTCAGCACAGCTCAATTGTAGACAAGTCTCTCGCCACTAGAACAGTTCTCTATGTGTTGCTTTTGCAACAGAAAGCTAAACTGTCTACGTCTATAGTTAAAAAAACTGATTTCGGATCAAAGAGGGTTCCTGATAGTGGTGGAAAGAAACGAGACTGGAACAAGTGGAACAAATCTGCACGTGTCTGTCATCAACTGAATCACTGTGGATTCCCAAACAGCTCCTTTTTTGTTAGAATTTTAAAGTCCATTGTAGAAACAGGACCTCTGGATTGCTGACAATTCTGATTTGGCTTCTAAATCATGAGTGATTCCTAGCCAGGAAAGGGTTAAAAGACTGCAGGTTCAGAATGAGCCTCATAAACTGAATCACTATTGACTCCCATGAAACTGTTATTTTTTGAAGTTTTAAAATTTTAAAAAGGGATTAAAAAAAAGTGCAAGTTCACCATGAGTATCATAAACGAAATCACTGTTATACTGCCAATTTCTGAATAGTATTAACTCTAGTCCTGGGACAGTTAACTTAAAATAAAATTAGTTCTGACATGTAAATCTGATGAGTCTTCTGAATTATTGATTATTTGAGAGCTTTTGAAGGGTAAAATGACTGAAGGTCATAAAATCGATTAGATCGCTGAAATGCTGCCGATTCCTGATGGCAGCTGAAAAAGGAACAGTCTGAAATCTACTGGATCCCTAAGAACCACAGCTTCCAACTGAATGTCTTCCAATATTTCAATATGGGGTAGTATTTGCTGATGTAGCTAATGCTAATGTGTATATCTATATAATACTGTGCCTCTGAATCACTGATTATTTCTGATAGATGGGAAAAAAGGCATAAGACTGATGTAAACATGTCAGTTATACAATCACTGTGGGTCCCCATGAAGCGCAACCAAGTGCAGGATAAGGATAGCTAATAAAACTGCGAGGTTGGGGTTGGGGGGGTGGTGGTGGTCTAGTGGGTAAGATACTGTGTAAGATTAATGTAAAACTAATGCAAGTATGCATGGTTACATAAGTGAAGTGACCATTCTGTCATACGTGAACACACCACAGCACAGAGTGAACAGCAGAAAATTCTCTCTCTGTATTTAACCCATTCACCAAGTGAAGCAGTGGGCAGCCAGGAACACAGTGCCCAGGTAGCTGTGTGTGGGGATGGTACCTTACTCAAGGGTACCTCAGAGGTGACACTGGCAGTTTTGAGATTCAAACCCACTGTTTCTTTGATGGGTGGGTTGGAGTAGGGTGGGTTTCCCAGCAACAGCAGCTCATGCATCTGTCTTCATGCTTCGTTTCAAGGTTCTGGCTCGAACCAGACACCACAGTTTAGACTGACACATTCAAACGAGCTGCTAGAACACAGCGCAGTGCACGGCCCTTCACTGGGTAATGGCTAAAAACAATGTAAGCAAGGCTTAAATGCACCTGTGGGAGAGAAGTGCAGGGTTCCAGCTCGTTGACAGTATGTACTTCCAGAGTGGGTTTTGGGTTTAATTTAAGTAAAACAAGCTGGTAATTGTGCGTAGCATACTGCGAGAGGTGCCTTGATTCACCAAGATGGCTTGGAATGAAATCCACCCGCTAATCGCCCGCTGTGTGCGCCGGGACGAAGCCCTTGATTGGTTTATTCTCGATCTGATTGCTATTTATGTTAGTGCTTTACGCGTTTCCTGTCTGGAGTCTCCTAAAGTTGAATGCTGCAGTCTATAGATTGGGGCAAGAGATGGAACTCTTAGACTGATGATAACAAACACGTATTGTGAATTCATATGTATTGTATCTCACCCGTGGCTCAAAGCAACCAGCGGAAAGATTTCATAAACAGTGCAGATTCTTCATTTCAAACTGAAACGGCGTATGTGTTTGTAAGCAGGTATTTGATCGAAATTTGAATTTGAAAAGTAGTGAAATGAAGTCTGGTAGGGAAAAAATGGGACACCCCCCGGCTATAATGGTTCCGCCCCCCATGATATGGACTCCGAGGGTAAAACGTGAAACTAGATAAAACGTGAATGCCCTGGCAGTGGGAAATAGCTTTGGTTGTTTTTTTTGTTTATTATTTGATTACATTAATGTTTAAGTTGAGATTTACAATATTTGAACTGTAACTGTGTAACTGTGTTAAAGGGAACACTGCTGTTGAAAAGCTCCCTATTTGTTTAAAGTGTTTGCAAACCAAATGTTATTGCACTATTGTTCATATAGCAGTACTGCGCAACACACAACTTTTGAATCAAGTATTGAAGTTTGCGTATAACAGTGCAGGAAATCATATATATAATTATATATATTAATGCTGGGCAAGGATTAACATTTTTAATCGTGATTAATCGCATTATTTTCTGCAATTAATCACATCGTTATACGGAAAATTCAGTAATGAATTCAAAATTAGTGTATTGTGCACTTTTATTTTAAAAGTACTGCTATATGAACAAAAGTGCAATAACATTTGGTAGATAGATAGATAGATAGATAGATAGATAGATAGATAGATAGATAGATAGATAGATATGTTAAAACTTATACAGCTTTAAAGGACATACTTACATTTGACTGGAGGAGAAACTGGACAGCTGAATGATTCAGTGAGTCCACTGAAGCCATGATTCAGCACACATGAATCAGTGTTCGGATACAATTCATTGCATTTTCCTGCACAAGCCATTGGAAGCCTTTGGAACCTTTGCTTCACAATATAGGAGGAATAATGAAAGAGAGCCATGCCCAATGCTGTAACTGTAGCGGGGAATGCCTGTATGAGGGTCTATCTGCACCTCTCTGGAAGTTATTAAGCATGAATGTAATTTCGCTGAGTGGTGATTCATAGAGCCATTTAGGGCAAATTAAAATGTTGCGTGCACCCTCATTAAACATGCTTGAAAAATGACTCTTGAAAGGACATTTTTGTTCTAACCATGATTGAATGGAATGTGTATCTGTGAGGGAGAGATTTTATTTGAGACCTTGAGTACGGAACAGCGCAATATTAAGTTTAGCATGGCCTTAATTGAGTTAGACTTCGTGGTTGTGACAGACTCCTTTGTGAAACAGACATGTTAAGTTTGCCTAAGCCCCCATTAACAATGTGTAGCCTGACTGTATGACCAGAGAAAACACTGGTCCTTTGAAAATGGGAGCGTGCTGTTAAAGCTGAGGGTGATCCGTCAATACTGCTTCTATCGTTATCTGCCTGCCGGTGTTTGCTAACACAGCCCCCAGCAACTTGAAGACAAGTAGCAGGTCCATATACTACAATAAAAAATTGTATTTTATATATGCATGTGTAGTTGCATGTGCAAATGTTTCATGCAAATAATTAATGTAATCGTTTTTTTTATAGAAAATACTTCAGCATCATCTACAGCCAGCAGGCTTAAATATGCTATGCCACATTTTAGCAAATAATGTATACTGTTATAACTTCTGAATCAAGTAAACACTAATTGTGCAGAAGGTTGTTCTCCATGAAGGATGAGTTACAATTATAATATAGAAAATCAAGAAATCATCTCTTTTGATCAGGGGTGCCAAAACCTTTGTTATAATGTACTACAAAAGCTATAATGTACTATAGCTGTATGTTATGAATTGTCAGAAACCAAATCTATTTGAACAAACTAGATGAGGAGGATTTCCACTGGTTATGGATGTCTAATCGTCCTGCAAAGTCCAACCATACCTGCTGTTTCTTTCTAGTTTAGTGGTCACAAACCCTCCTCCAGGAGAGACTTTCCAACCTGAATTGAACACACTAACCCCTCTCCCTTACTCAACAATCCAACCAATCAGGGACTTCTGAAGAAGTTCATCAGCCAGAGCAGGTGTTGCAGATTAAGCCTGGAACTGAACTTCAGGAAGGTGGATCTCCAGGACCAGTGTTGAACAGTTTTTAGTTAATTAAAGCTATAGTATGCAGTAAAAAAAAGAAATTGTACATGATTGAAATCCAAATTGTGATCAGCCAAGAAGATGATCAGCCAAGAGATGTCAAAACTTAACTTTAGACTGAGCACTGGAGCTGCGTCTCTAATGAAGGAAGCTCTCAGAAGAGGATTTAACAGTCTCTTCAGAAATAAATCTTATTTGGAGATTATTGAGTCTGACTTGTTTTTCCTAAATGCCCCCCTTTAGGAGAAATAAGGAGCAAATGAATAAATCAATTTTAGACAGAAGTTCTTCTGCTGACTCTCAGGGTCGGTTTCCCAGACAGCGATTAAGACTAGTCTTGGACTACACTTTCCTTTTCAATGGAAAATCTCTACTCACAGCACTACATAATCCAGGACTAGGCCTAATCTCTGTCCGGGAAACCGACCCTCAGTTTTCTTCTCTTTAACAGCCTTAAACTCAAAACTGTCTGACTTTGATCACAAAGACAAATTTCAGGCTCATTTATGAGCTGACCAAGTTTTCTTTTGTATCTTTTGGTTTATCTGAAGATTTGATGATCTGCGACAAATAAAGAGAAAATAAATTTCATTTTAAGATCTTAAATTGGGCTGAGATGTGTGTTATAAAGTGTCATATTCTACTGTAAATGCTATTTTTGTAACTACTGAGACTATATTAGACTTATAGTCTCAGTAGTTATCAAACTCACCAAACAGCTCTTAGGTAAAGGCCTAGACAAAATGTCACTTAAGTAGCTTCAAATATCCTGGGTTTTCTGGATCAGGTGTGTTAGATTTGAGCTGAGTCTGGAACCTACAGGAACAAGTTGGCCTCTTGAGTTTGGCTCCATTCAAACACCCGCAGTTTGACTCCTCACAGACAGATGGCAGCAGTCAGCTTCCCTGCTGCTGACCAGGAGCTCACTATGGCAACAGTGGCCAGCTTCAGATCAGCACAAGTGATTTTTCTTGCACGCCTGACTTCAATGTGGTCCGTGTCAACGTCCAGGAGGCTGATGGACAGCGTTGAGACATGAAACAAATCATCAAATAATAACAAACGCACATGGGAGAGAAGAAAGCATGGAGAACTGACTGGGAGGAGGATTCACCTGCAGGCCGGAGGGATGTGTTTAACGGGGGAGGAGTCACAGTACAGGTAAGGGTGTGTGGGCGAGTGTGTGTGTGTGTGTGTGTGTGTGTGTGTGTGTGTGTGTGTGTGTGTGTAAGAGAGAATATTAGAATTATTATTATTGATACTACTGACGCTACATACTTCTAGGCCCTACCTCTCTTTAGGTCTGTTTCTATAGTTTACTTCAATATAATAATAATAATAATAATAATAATAATAATAATAATAATAATAATAATAATAATAATTTAACAATAATACTAAGTGCTAATTATTATTATTATTATTATTATTATTAGTAGTAGTAGTAGTAGTAGTAGTAGTAATAGTAGTAATAGTAGTAGTAATATTATTACTTGCATGTGTTATATATATTCACTCTTTTACCTTATTTTATAGTTCTATCCATTATTGTTTTATTTCAATGTTTTAGTGATACTGTACATGCTCAAGGTGAGGCCAGTACAGCTCTTAGAATTTAAGGAGAGAGAGAGAGTGAGAGTGAGAGTGAGAGTGTAGCGTTCAGTTGCCCCCTGCAGAATCAGGCCTGTTTAAGAAATGCAGGAAAGCCTGTAGTGGAGCTGGTTGTTCTGGATGAAGGAGGATTCACAGGGTTTATAAAAGCTTTGCCCCACAGTGGCTGAGACACAGCACAGTGACTTTCTCCAAAGATCACTGGTAGATGGCTGAAAAATAAATGTTTTGATAAATAAATAAATAAATACTGTTTTCTAATAGGAACTAATAGTAAAAACATTGTATTTACAGTGGTAAGTATTTACAGTGGTAAGGTAATTTTTTTAAATGACTACTTCTCAATAGGGAACAACCCTCTGCACAGTTCTGCATGATTTAATGTACAGTTTATTATTATTATTATTATTATCATTATTATTATTATTATTATTATTATTATTATAACAATAAAAATAATTATTAATAGTTTATTATTATTATTATTATATTACTATAATTCTTATTACTATTGTAATTAGTAGTAGTAGTAGTGTTAACAATGATAACAATTAATTATAATATTCTACTTATTATTAAAATATATATTATCATTCAAATCTTCCTATTGTTGTCCTTGTTAATAATGATGTTGATGACGACTGTGATGATCTTCATCACTCAGAAAATCACTATTACAGTTGTTGTTAACAATGATAATAATAATAATAATAATAATAATAATAATAATAATAATAATAATAATAATAAAAATAATAAGCATAATCATAATGATAATAATAATGATGATAATAATTTTCTTCTTATTAGTATTGTGGTTAATAATGATGATGACGATTATTATTATTGTTATTATTAATATTATTAACATCATCCCTACCACTAACAACAACAAGAACAACAGCAATAATGTCATGTTTTAAATCCATCAATTAAATTTAAAAAGTGCCCTAAAATATTTAAAAAATGTCATGAAGGATGTGTTAACTCATTTTCATACATGCATACAGATGCAAACAGTGACTATTTAAACATAAGAAATTAAATATAGAACCCTTGGCATTTTCAGATGTTTTTTCAGTTTTATTCAGTATTCTATTTTGTTTAATATTCATTCAAAAGTACTTTTGAAACTGCAGTGCATTATTGAATGACAAACGATATACAGCAATTTCGCCTCATAGTCATTTCTTTTAGAGTTTTTCACCACTTTTCCAACAGAAGATGTTCTAGCTGTTATTTTTACCAATAATTGTCCTACTAGAGCTCTGTTAAGCATTCAGGGCATATCTGAAACATCTCCAATTTTTATTGTTTTTAACAGTAAAAACACTAACTAACACTTAAATAAGTTCAAAACAAACATTCATGCTGTAATGGTCACATGTAAAGTAAATCTTAATCAGAATATTTTATTAATCCTGGAGGAAATGGCTAAAAAAACTCAGCGCTTCTTTTGAAAATTAAATATTGTGAGTTGGTGAGAAGAACAAAGTTTGGTTCTTGACTTCTTTGTGTTTTCCAGTTGTGGCTGGCTTTGTTATTGTAACATTAGTGATATTCTGAGCTAATAATGTATATATTTATAAGGAAAACACTGATATACTGTTCATAAAATCCTTATTTACTGTATAATATTTTTTGTTTTATTCAGTATATTTAGTAATATTCAGGTAAAGAAACACTCAGTGCTAATCTAAACAGTTTTTAAATATTAGATTTTGCAATATATATATATATATGTGTGTGTGTGTGTGTGTGTGTGTGTGTGTGTGTGTGTGTGTGTGTGTGTGTATAACAAATCAAGCCTTATTATTAAGCCCTATTATTATTATTCACTATTCACGATTATTCACTGTTGATTTAAACTGAGCCTGATGCGCTGAATGATGATAAATAGATCATTTTGCCCTGGCCAAAGATGCTTAGCTTCCATAGTCTCCCTCTCTCTCTTTCTCTCCTTTCTCCCTCTCTCTCTTTCTCTCTTTCTCTCTCTATCTCCCTCTCTCTCTGTGTCTCTCCTTTCTCTCTCTCTCTCTCTCTTTATCTCTCTCTCTCTCTCTCTCTCTCTCTCCCTCTCTCTGTCTCTCCTTTCTCTCTCTCTCTCTCTCTTTATCTCTCTTGCTCTCTCTCTCTTTATCTCTCACTTTCTCTCTCCTTCTCTCCCTCTCTCTCTCTGTCTCTCTCTCTCTCTGTTTAGTCAGAGTTTCTCTGCTGTATCAGTGTTTTTGTGTTGAGGAGTGATTTAAAGGGGTATGTGGGTGCCCCCCGGGTCCCGGCAGTGTGCCCTCAGTGTGTGGAAACAAACACTTCGCCCTCACCTTTTTAATTAGCCAGAGGGCTGGAGCTGACAGCTTCTCCTGATTCTGACACAGTAACCAGCTATTATGCTAAATATTTGGTGCCGTTGCACAGCTCAGGCGAACACTGTGGTCTCCCAGGGGGCCTAACGGCCGCCTCGATGCCCTGGCGAAATCAGAATTCAGAATGTTAGTGATTATTAATGACTAGTAAAAAAAATAATCAATTCATCAATTCTTAAGAGTGACAAGACACTCTGATGGCTTTTTTGGTGTGTGTATGTGTGTGGGGGTGTGTGGGAAGCTGTCTTGCTTGATCGCGTGTTAACTATTTTAATGAAAGGAGCGAGGGAGGCTTGCTTGGCAGGCGCCATGTTGGGAATTTATTGTGGGTGGTGGAAGGCAGGGGTGCTATTTGTAGGTCACAGCCTTTCTAATGAAGTCTCGTAACAAGCAGCAGCCTGAATTATGGTGATGCATAGAGGCTGGCGGACACTCTTCCTCGCGCGAGTGAGCTGCAGCAATGTTGGTGGTGACCTCAGTGGTCTAAAGGTCCCAGGTAACAGCCCCAGGAATCCGGTACTAACTCATGGTTTAGTTCAGACCATCCTGTTTGTATCACTTAAGGAATGGCGTCATCTTTCATATTTGCTGCTCATATTTCGCAGGTCAATGGGGAATCGATCCATGAACAGGCCCTTTTTTGTAAACAATAAAAAGATTCATCTTTTGACTGGTCCACTTTTTGGTGCTTAGTCCAGTCGTTTGTCCAATAGTTGGTCCAATAGTTGCTCCAGTGGTTGGTCCGGTGTTTGGTCAAATTGTTTTTCTTCCACGAACCAAAGTGCTTTTTGAATGGCAATTGCTTAAAAAAAAAGCCACCTGCATTTCCTATGTATTGCATTAATTGTAATTGTCAGTGGCTTATCTTCAAAATAATCTGAAATCCTGCACATTCTTTCTTCCAGCAAAGACAGTATAAATCAGGGGTGTCCCACTCTGGTTTTGATGGGCCAACATTCAACACAGTGTGGTGTTTTACCTTCTCAAACACCCCAAAACCTGGCTAAACCAGCCCTCCAGGACTGGAACCAAACGCTCATGGTGTAAACTAGCCAACTATATATTTAGGTTTGCATCTATTGCAGGAGTGTCCAATGTTCTCCACAAAAGACTGAAGGTTTTCATTACAGTCAAGCCTTGTTGCACTTGTTTACTCAATTGGTCTCAGTTTTCATGTGTACGCCTGCTTTTGTTTTGAAAACCTGCAGCCACACCGGCCTTTTAATGGATAAGATTGGACCCCCAGAGTCTGTTGTTTGTAATCTGTCAAAAAATCAAGTATTTTTCTGGTACGTTTCAGTCCCCTAAAGTGCAAACAGTGAAAATGCCCTCAAAAAGTACAGCATGCTCCTTGAAGTACAGTTATGTACCTTAAATAAGTAAAAAATGTTCACTCCATTCACTTTTCACTGGCATATTTGTACCTTTTTAAAAATCTTAACCTTTTTGAAAAAAAAAAAAGTAAAGACGCAGGAGACAAATACCCAGCAAATATATGACGTCAGCCAGAAGTAATTGTGTTTATATTGCGTTGGTTATGTGCAAATCAGATTCAGTATTTGATCATCTTCCCCAAGATTTGATCATCTCTTCTGAGCTTTTTGGATGTTAGACTTTAAGTCTTGATGTTCTTCTGCTTTCTCAGATATTATAGAATCACCTACAGGTCCTGACACTCAATTTCCTCATTGTTTACAGCTCCCTGCAAATGAGCTGAAATCTGTTTATTGTAGAGTTACAGCATCATAACAGAAGCATCCATACATTCACATTCACATTCACCTTTTTATTTTAAAATTTCATTGTAAACAGTAATTCTAAACTGTTTAACTTGTGCATGTAGGAAAACACGTCCGCCGTCCCGTCTTTCATCTTTAAACCAAAGCAGCAGTCTTGACGCGGCGCAGTTGTACAGTAGTCTTCATGGAAAATATTCCTGACTCCTCTGCTGTTGATAGGAACCTCCACTGTTTTGGCGTTTCCTTGCGTTTCACAGAGACACCATGTTGACGGCCTGTCTCCGTGTCACGACAAATCTGATTTATGACAACTACATTTAATCGGTGTCATCTCACGCTAGCCTAGGCCACGCTCTGGTAGAAACCATTTCCCTGGGAGTTTTTGCTTTGCGCTGAAAGACGGCTCGGGAAAACGGGCCGGGGCCCCTCTGCACGCTTGCACAAACAGATCCGTAAATTTGCCGTGGCGGTGAGCGGGGCTGCCAAAAGTCTAATTAAAAAATGCGTCGAAGGCACGGAAGCGCGTGGGTTTGTTTTTCGTGACTTTGCAGTTGCTGTTGCTGTCTGGCCTGTTGGTTGCCATGGAGTGGGAGCATACCTGCTAATGTAGCAGAGGCCTCTGGGACGGATCCAAGCCAGTGACAGACAGCTGAAGAGGTGCTGGCTTTGGGTAAGGTTAGAGAAGAGAGAAGGGGAGAAAAAAAAGAGACTTAATTGTTTGTCTTCGAGTCTGTGTAATCCTCAGGTATTACAGCACTGCAAACAATGCCAAGGCGGTGGGGAGAGCTTGACATGTCTGGCATGAAATCAAGGCAGAGCTGAGATGGGAGTTAGTAAGCACGGAAAGAAAAGGAGGACTGCTACACCCTGTGCGCTGATCTCTCCTGAAATTCTTTACACGTTCTTCAGAAGGGAGCACAGGTGGGAAGAGGATTAAGGCCACGATGAGGGATTTCGGAGTGGTTAAAAAAAACGGTGTGCACTAAAAAGCTATTTATATAAACAACATTTATAGAGAGGTTTACTATTGTTACGGCTTGGATAGTTATTGTAAAGATGCATTTGTAGTAATGATGTATTCGTAGTGTTCCTATTAGTATAGAAAGAGAGGCAGATAAAGAGGGCATATATAATTTTATATATACAGATACAGAGAGAGATAGAGAGAGAGAGAGAGATAGAGAAAGAGACAAAGACAGAGAAAGAGGGAGACAAAGACAGAGACATATCCACATAATATGGTAGAGCTACATTTTTGTTCAGGTCCAAACAACGTTAAATGCATCCTCAAAGGTATGATATGGTCCCATTTGTGTGCTTTAAATGTTACCCAACATTGTTCACAGTTTGCTGAAGAAAGCTGCAAATATTTCTGTATTTTCATTATTGAACTTAAATAATAAAAGAAATAATAAAAGAAAAGAAAATGAGACAGGGTACCATGATGGCACCAGCCCACAGAAACTTTTCTGAGTGTACCTACAAAAAAACTGTACCATTTTTCCAATTGGTTTGTGTTTTGAATAACATTGTTGAGGAACAAACCCCCAGTGTACCACAAATATGACTCACACTGACATCACAACAAAATAATCCATTACATCATAAGCAATTTCTACAACCAATAAAATAAAAGCTATTCAAACTAACCTCAAAAGTCATGACTAAATTTACCCCCTGTTTTCTTCTAAACCTACAATGAATTAAATGAATTTAAATGCTGTTTTCACTGGAACTGTTTATGTCTGCCTCAACATCGAACCCTACATTGTTCTGCTTTTCTTAAAAGGAATTGTTCTTTTTTTAAACGTTAAAGTGATTAATTTCATTTTAATCTCTTTTAAATCTGTGAATCATCCTGAAACATACAATAGTCTGATCTGTGACTTCCAGTTCTCAGCCATTGGCCCAGTGGAATGGCTGTTATAAATGCCACTTGTGTGTGTTAATTAATGATTGGTGTCTCTTATCTCTAGGTCCAGAAATGAGTGGCCCAATGTTTATGCCAGCTGAGTGTCTGTATTCTGAGTGAGTGCTTCCTTTTCACATTATGGATAATTAAAGACTGGAGGGCTTTGGACTGGGTGTCTTAACCCTCAACAGAGAGGAGCTTATATATAT
>JBBJLS010070459.1:0-11918 GCA_037577275.1 Bryconaethiops microstoma
GGACCACCGACTGCCTCAGGGAGAGGTTAAAGATGTTGGTGAACACCCCTGCCAGCTGGTCGGCACACGTTCTGAGGGCCCGGCCTGGGATACCGTCTGGTCCCGGAACTTTGTGAGGGTTGACCTTCTTGAAAGACCATCTCACATCTTCCATTTTGAGTGTAAGAGTTCCAGCCTCCCTGCCCATCTGATGATAAAGGACCTGTTATTTGTTGTCTGCATCAAAACGAGCTTAGAAGTTGTTGAGCTCATGGTGGCTAAATTGTCATCCCCATTGGATAACACCACCCACCCCATGCAGGAGACTGACAGCACGGAGCAGCTCCTTCAGTGGTAGGCTGCTGCACCCACGAAGGCAAGGAGAGATTCCACAGGTCTTTCCTTAGAATCTCTACAAAAAAAGACCTTGCACTTGACCACACATACATAGAATAACGAACACACGCATCCATGGTAGTTTTTCTTATGTGCAATATTTATTTCTGATGCAACATGTGCAATCTTTGGGGTGGAATATTATTATTATTATTATTATTATTACTTGATGAAATGTGCAATCTATAGACGTGCAAGTTATGTGCAATTCTTCTGATGCATTATTATTAGTTTTTGTCACTCCACACACACAAACTCACACATCCAAATACCACAAACCAATAAGTGAGGGTTTCTCTAGTGTGCAATATTTCTCTCATGTGCAATATTACTGAGCGCAGTCTTTGTGGTTCTCTGGTGTAATGTGCAATTTTAGGGGTGAGATCTTACTGTGAGCAGTGTACAATTGTCTGGTTCACTGTTACTGTTTTTTACTTTTACAATTGCTTACTGTTTTTGTCAACACCTTCTGCTATTCAATGTGTACAGACTCTTATTCTATACCGTTGTATCTAGCTTTATTCTATTGTTTTTTGCTGCTCTTACTTTTGTTCTGTCCACTTTCTACCGTAACAACAGAAATTTTCCAATTGTGGAACTAATAATGGCTTATCTTATTACCTACAACTCAGGAGCAAGCTGCTTGTAGTAGTGTAATCAGAGCTAATTGTGGACACCACCGCCCCCTTCATTTCCTGCCCTAAAACCTATGGAAATGCTTTAGTCATGCGACATATTGTGTGTGACAGAATCTCTAGGCACCGAGATGGCTAAACCACAAGAACTGTCCGCAGCTGGAAAACCTACGCTAGGCTAGAAGCCAAGTGACCAATTCTGAGGAAGTGACATCACACCCCCTGAGACTGCCGTGGAGTGATGGATCAGAGCAACAGCAGGAAGTTCGCTCCTCACTTGGCTATTGTTTTGGTTGGTGTCTGACTCTAGTGTCCTGCTTTATCTTGGCAGAACAGAACAACCATATCAGTCAAGATAATCTCCTGTTCAGATCCAGAGCAGGAGTCAGAAACACCTCAGCACATCAAGGTCACAAGACAGTTCTTAGTCTGGAAGAATGACTGCACCATACCAAAATCACAGCAACTGCATTTCCTCAGATAATGTCACCAGTAAATTAACGATAGGTAATGTCATGCAACTCATGAGGTTTAGAGCAGTCTAACTTTTTTCTTTTGACAGGGTTTGTTATGGTGTGTAGCTGGCAGTAACTTGGTAAAAAGCAGATGTTGATTTTAGCTTAGCTTTACAGGTATAAAGAACAGACGTAGACTACTTAAGCACTGATGTATGTCGCTCTGGATAAGAGTATCTGCAAAATGCCATAAACATAAACATGCTACATCTTGTTGAAGGGTCCTGGTTTCCAGACATAGTCTCTGGAAATCACTGATCGAAGTGCTAGTCAAAAGTACAACCAGCAACCAGTAAAGTTTACAGAAAAGCAGCTCAGGATAAGGCCTTCAATAAAGCACAGCCTTACACTTGTCAGTGTTTATCAAATAATGCAATTATGCAATTTGTAGGCTGTGGGAGACTAATGGACCATACCGTTTCCTAATGGCAGAACCCACAATGGATTTTCCCACAGAACTGGACCAACAGGTAGATCCTCCTCCGTTTTAACCAGCAAGGCTGCTTAAACTGTTGACTGCCGACCACAACAGTCTCTTTTAATCAGAGGGACATTTTTCACACTTTGCACTTCCTGGGGGTGTCAAATAACAGCTGAGAACTAGGTTACCTAAAGAAACAGAGCACTAAAGCAAAATGTTTCTCAATCCCTTACTAAGTGTGAGAAGCAAGAATCTTTCTTAACCACTGTAACAAGGAAACAAGCAGCACAGTACAGTACATACGCCATATCATGGCCAAATAAAAGTGCCCGGTAAAACAGTTATGAAAGTCAGATGTTATGTGGGAGCATCTAACAAGATCAAGTGTAATGATGTAAAACCAAACCTAGTGACTAATACTGTAGTTTAAATGTTAAGAGTTAAAATGTTACAAATGTTAATAAAAACAGACCACAAGATGCTGTTGTGATTTCACTTCTGTTTTTGTCCTCTTTTTTTTATCTAGAAAAGAACAAATCACTATTCAGCTCAGGCTGAGAACTCTTGGTCTCACCACCCACACACAGAACATCCAGCACAGAGGAGGCTGAGAGAGCGAGAAGAGGACAGAGAAGGAATTAGGCACTCCGCTAACTCACTTTCTTCCCAGCTTTATGTGCACCACTATTCATCCTTTTCCTCTGAAATCAGTTTTACAAAACTGAACTTCTTCACTTGAGTAAAACAACAATCTCTCTTTTTTTTGTAACTGCAAAATCTCTCTCACCAGAGGAGAGACACTTTGGCTAGAAATGTCTCTTTTCTGCAAATCTAGTGAGTAAATAAACAAATATTAGACACACACTTGTAGGAAACCAGTTAAGCACTATTTAAGGGGGCACCAGCCTCTTTAATAACCAACTGTATTGTGTATTTGTACATAAAGCAAGTGTTTTGGACATGGAGAAATCTAGTTAATCCCTGAACCCAGTCTAGACGTAGCAGGCTCTTTGGCATATGGACCCCCATATGTGCCCCCCTTCACTCCCTTGGCCTCGGCCCCCTTTTTAAATGGATGTGCTTGAGGCCTTCTAATTAAACATAAACAGATATATGGGCTCTCTGCTGCTGCATCTAGTGTGCCAACACAATTTCAGCAGAACACTGACCACAAAGCTGACCCTCTGGGGTACAGCACAAAAAATCTTGAAGAGAAAAGGGCTCTGTAAAAGTGGAGGATTAACAAGCAAGATGCAGGAAGTGAGAGGGAATTTTGAAGACAGAAGGTTATGCAGTGCAGCGAGGCCTGTTTGATGCATCCCTGTGCTTAACGAACCACACTTCTCTCCCGAATAGTACCCTCTGGGCAGGCTAGGTGAGAGGGAAAGCATTTTCACTCAGCATCACTCTGAACAATGCTCCTACTCACTGCAGAGACTCAATCTTGCTTACAGCCCAAAGTTTTCAAAATGATCAGCAGCTCCACATCCTGACAGATATCCTTTAGTAGAGTGATACTTACATGGATAAGTTCAATAAGACAAGAATTTAGAAGTGTAGCAGAGCGGTAATAGTTAGGATGAACAGGAACAGCACTGCAGTGTAAACACTGCCCTGTGCTGCAAATTTGCCCTGTCATCTCTGGCCTCAGTGAGCCTGAGAGGCATGAATGGCATAAAGAATATGACTGCACACCACCATCATCTGTAGGACCAGGTGAAAACCGCAGGATGCCCTTACACTGATCTACTGGGCTCATTAATGCCAAAAAGTATAAATCCTCAGATTAGCTTAGGATTTATACTTTTTGATACCATCGTTCTCACCATACACTCTTTCCATGTGGCTACTACATATGAGACAACAGCATCCTATGGTCAAATGCACTGTTTCATCAAATCATCCTCATCCAGCTGTGATATGAACTTGAACAAAGCCTATTTCCCTGTACAAAGCTACAGTTTATATGCTAATAAACACCCTTTACACAGGTTGCATGCCTGGGAGTTCACAGAGCTTTGCGTACATAAGGCCGTGCCCTACACACAAAACTGACTGAGGGTCAGTTTGGCAGGCCTCTGGAAGGAGCAGACTACAGAAGCAGTGAATCAGCAGGGAACAATGGGTGCGCTGCACACTGTGATATCACTCTAATATACGAAGACAGGCGTGCTCCTGACATCAGCATTCCCACAGTGCAAAGGTTGCATAATCACTAAAACCACTATTAAAAAGCATCTTATACTTCAATGCGGCTATCAGTCGATTACATAATTGCTCTTCCCTCGTTCCTTTCCTCTCCCTCTCATCGCATTTAATACTTCCAGGCTTCTGCCTCCTCTCTTTGCACTTGTTACTCACTTCCTTTCATCCTTCCCTGAAAATGACATCAATTTTTCTTCCTCGTCCTCTATCCACCTCTTCTTCTCATTCACAGCACTCAGTGGCCGTTTCTTTTTTAAACGTCACTCGTTCCAATTAATTTCATTTAAAGGCCTGCAATTCTTTCAGGTCAGGGATCAGGGGGATTCTGCCATCTGTCAAACTCAGAGAGGGGTCACTCGAGGTGCCATAAATGTCTACATGTGATCACAATCTCTGACTTACTCTGGAATCTCTGACTTACTTGGACAGGCAAGACTTGAGTAGACACACTTTTGAAACAGACTTTCAAAAAGATATGACCATACAGGCATTACTATCAGGCCTGGCATCGCTTGGGCCTGTTTGAATAAGGGGGTGTGGTTGTTGTGACAGGTTGCCTGTGTCAGGACTGATCCTTCTACATGCCTAAGCAAGCAAAGTCCCATTCCCCATAGTCTACCATACCTACGCTTTTACTGGGGTCAAATGCACAACCACCCACCCAGCTCTAGTTGAGGGTCTGACAATGACCACAAACTTAGTAAGTGAGGACTATGAATTAATTGAACAAGCTACTGCAACTACACAAAAGAGCTCATAGACTGTAATAAGGTTGAGGCAAACTAACTCCAAGTGAACTGCTTAGAAGAACTCTGAGTAGTACACAAGAGCAGATATGTGCAAAGCCTATATATTACAGACTTGCCACAATCTGTACATAAATGCGAGTTAAATCTCATGTGCTGCTTTTACCTTTGTACTGTACAATTTCTGCCGTAGCAACGCAAATTTCCCACTTGTGAGAGTAATAAAGGTTTATCTTATCTTATATGGTCATTGATGGGTCAAGTCTTTACACTTTTGTTAACTGACATTTTATGAATGACACTGTGGAGAATCAGACTATAATTCACCTGCACAGGTTGCACACTGGAGAAAACACATGACTAATCACAATAGAAAGTGTAAGGTGGCATCAAACATGGAAACTTTTAGCAATCTCACCTTCGATGGCGATGACGTGCTCCCGGATCTGGTTCTGCAGCATTGGCTCGTCCACCCGCTCCAGAAGCTCGTAGATGGAGTAGATGTTGGGATGGACGGATTCGAACCTCTGGATCTCAGACCTGATCGCCGCAGAGTTCGCGAGGTGCTGCTGATAGTTCATCTCGCTAGACGTGCTCCTCAGCTCGACGAATGAAATGGGGTATCTGTATGAATGTGTTTAGGACGTGTGAGCTGTGACAGACCCTGTCGTGCAGATTAAGCCATGCTGGGTGAGCTGGAGAACCTGGCAAACTCCTCAGAGCCCCCCGAGCTCACCTCCACTAACAGCAGTGTCTGGGGCTGGCAGAAGCAACCGGAGACGGGAATGCGAAACGGATTTGCGAGCTTCGTGTTTGTCAGTCATACAAAAATCGCTAACGAGGAACCTGAGCTAGCAGCTGGGTTCACAGGTCCCTGCAGTCTCCACTCAGCAGAGCCCGGACAACGGCGGTGGGAGGCTGGGGTCTCTCCCGTGGAGAAACCGCGGCTGGAGCGACAGGAGGAGGCGGAGAGCAGGACACCGCTTCCCCATAGCCTCCACTCCGCCTCTGGAGCAGGAAGCTAACAGAATAAAATAAATAAACAAACAAATAAATAAATAACCCTCCAAAAATCGCGACTTTGAAAACAGCAGATCAGTGAGTGTCATTTGTCATAGCTGGCTAACAGACGAGCTAGCTAAGTTGAGAGGAAAAGATCAGAACAGGCCCTCTCAGCAGCTCCGTCCGTGGGAAAAAAAGTAGCGACGACTCAGTCCAGGCATTGGCATTGTGATCGGTTCACTGCACAGGTCCGGACGGAGACAAAAGAGAGGCGAACAATCAGAGAAACTACCCGGAAAAGGAGGTGAACTAGCTCGGATCTCTCTCCGGGGCTAACGCACTTAGCTACGGAGGCTGAGGCTGAGGCTGCCGCGAACTCGCTCTCTCTCTCGCCCCCTTTGTTTCTCCCTCTCTCTTCACTCTTTTTCTATTTCGCTCTGTCTCTTTCTTTCTCTCTCTTTCTCTTTCTCTCCCTATTCTCTCTCTCGCTGCGTACTCTGCTCGCGCTGGTGTTTTGCACTTCTTTAACGCAGGCTAATCGAGAACCTTCCCTTAAACTAGTTCCCCCCTAAAAAACTAGAATCCCCTTGGCACAGTGGGACAGGGGTCCCCCCGGCGGCGGAACCGTTCTCCCTGATGTCGGTTCCGCTCGGTCCTGCTCAGGGATCAGTGCGTGTGCCCGAGTTCCCTGCTGGAAAAAGCACCGGCTGCGCGAGACCTGCGCAGAACACACAGGAACAAGGGGGCGCACGCCTGTCCTCACACGGCTCTGCAGCCCACCTGCACACTCCAGTGTTTTCTCTAAAGCAAATATATGCACATATAATAATATGTCAGTAATGTTGAGTATTCAATTCTGAATATGTTCTGTTTTAATTATATAATTAAATCATGTTATGGTTTAAATGTTGCTGTGCAATTCGCTATCCGCCTTTTCTTAGACATTAATTTCGCACTGCAATGACTAAATTCAAAGGGGCTTGAAAGAAGCTTGAACTCCTTTAAAAACAATAAAATCTGAAGCTTGAGGTATACCTTAATTACCATTCCATTATTTATAACACCAAATGTTAATCATCCTTACTGACTTACTTAATCAAATCCTAACTGAAAAGAGTACTGCAATAACTATAATGTAGAGTAAAATAATTTTCAGACACGAAGTGGACATGTGAAGGATTTATTTGAAACTTTATCCAGTATAACTGCTATATAACTGAGAAAATCTATGCATTAAAAATAGACCATAAAATCTGCGTGTGTGTGATTACACCATCAGGGACATTAATTACATTGCATTCAAATACATAGATTTTATGAAGTTGCATCAGAGCAACTGAGAAAAACTGTAATGCATGTAATAATAACATTTCAAAGCAGAATCTGGGGTGGTGGTGGCCTAGTGGGTAGGTTATGAGTTTGAATCCTACCTTCAGCACACTACCACTGGGTTCCTGAGCAAGACCTTTCAACCCAAGTTGCTCCAGGGACACTGTCCCCTGTAGTTAAGGAATGGAAGTCGTGTCTGCTAAATGCCGTAAATGAAAAAATACAAAAAGCAAAATTCTGTACTAAAAACAATAATTTTATTAATTAAGCTGCAGTACAACACAGAAAACTGTATTTTGACTACATTATATTTTCCTATCATCTGTTACACTCACAAGAGGACATGAGCTCTGTAAATGCATGCTGTACCACGGGTGGCATTTCTGATTCTAGCATCTTTGATCTGAAGTGCTGCAAAGACGTAGCTCCTTCCTTGCATTTCCTACTGAGATTCAAGTGCCAACTTCTCTTGCCCTGTGAAGTTCAGTTCAAGTACCGGCCTATTTATTCCGCAGCTTCCATAATCCTTGTCCCATCCACAAACAAGGTGTGGATTATTCCATTTCTTTTCATTCCAGTGCTGGTGGCTTTTATGCAGCATTCATGACTCGCCACAGCGAAATGCGTTTTAGTACCGCTGTCTGCAAACTCACCCTGTACACAGTTACAAATGCAAACCACAGTAAAACTCCAAGAATTGAGAAGCCATGCAAGCACACCATACATACATGCCTCAAACATTCGTGTATCTGATTGTACAACCATTGATGAGCTGCATAAATTCCGACATGCATACCACCCAAACAGTAACTGAAACAATCTTACCGTGGTTTCCATCTTTTGCCCATTGCACCAAACATCCATGGTATCTTTTTCTGACAAGTTAGAAAAACAAGAATGATTTGAAGCAACTGGTGCTTGCTTTCTGGAAAAAGAAACAGCCAAAACAGCACATTTGTCTAGTGCGACTGGCCCAATCCTGGTCCCGAAGGACCCCTTAACCTGCACTGTAGTGTTTTCCATGCACCAATAAAGTAATTAACAAGCCTTTGCGAGGTTGAAGTGGGTGTGTAAGAGCAGGGAAAACACTAAAATGTGCAAGGCAGGGGTGCCTTCAGAACCAAGTTTGTAGTCCTATATGCTTGTAGTTTATATAATTCAGAGAACAGACTGTTCGCATGATTTTTAGTTTTAAACTTAACTATAAACACCAAGTAATTCTATATATATTTTGTATAATATAAGCACAATTATGTATAGAAATGTTCTCTTTCATCATGGCTCTTGTCTCTTACCAAGCACAATCCTGCAGTCAGCACCATCTAGTCTCAGCAGCCAGGTTTTGGATATCTTGGACCGGTTGTCCAAAAATGTTTTGAGACTTTTCCCATTGATTTCTAGCGTATATTCATAAGCAAAGCCAGTGATTGCTTCAATATTTATGGTGGCTTTTGTGCCCATGGTTCCAACAGGAAATGTCTCCTTGCCCACCAGTTTGAACATCCAGTCCCTTCTGATAGCCTCCTTTAAAATAAAAACACTCAAGGATCATTGATCACATGCTTAAAAGATCAATACAAATATATCAATCAATAAATATAACATTATTAGATCTCAACATTAGACTGTATACTTTTTAAACTGCATACATCTTAGATAGATAGATAGATAGATAGATAGATAGACAGACAGACAGACAGACAGACAGACAGACAGAAAGACAAAATACATTTCAGCTCACCTTTCCGTTGATGTAAATAACTCGTCTCCCTGTGGTGGTTCCATGTTCAAATTCAATATGGTAAGTCCCGTCACTCAGAGACACCTCCCACATTCCCACCACATCTTTTGACATTCTGTCTAACTTACTGCACTGCTAAGGCTTTGAGCAGGTCACATGTGTGTTCCCACTACACTGTCTTCAATGCACCCTCCTAAGTGAGTCCAAGACATAATTACAATTTTCATAGTTCTTAATTGCATTTTGGAATTCCTCAGGGTGCTGTGTGAGGAAGTGTTCTACCCCCCTGCTCACTCAGCAACAAATGCATTAGTGCTAAGAGGCTTAAATTATCATCCCCAGCATGTGTGTGTAGCTATGACCATATGTCCAGTTGAGAGTGGTGACCATTTATATTACAGGAAAATGCCTCATTAGCAAAAGTAATTTGTTCAGCTTTACTCTTTTCGTTTCTGTGAAATGGCACTTGCAGCCATGAGGCAATGATTTTGGGAAGTGGTTTTCTGAGAAAGCATGTTTAAGATAATAATTATAATTTCAGAATAATCCAACAATCGAAACGTAACTTCTTTATTCTTCGTGTTTAAAAATGAACTATAACAAATCAAGTTGGGAATATTTCATGCAACAAGTACCAATCATGAAGAAGGTGAAGTCAGAGCCTTCTGAGGGTCTGGAGAAGTATACTAAAATACAAAGTACTTGTTTACCCAAAATATAGTTGCCCCACTCCTAGTGTGTAGTTACTTTATTTGGCTACTTGGTTACTTTAGTCTACATGACTATTTGTAGGATCATCACTATACTTGGCTACTTCTAGGCTACTTTAGTCTACATTACGTTTTTTGGGATAGTAACTATACTAGGCTATGTCTATATTATTTTAGTCTACATTATTATTTTAGGTTACTCGTTATATGTGCCTTTTCTAGGCTGCTTTAGTCTTCTTAACTATGTTTATCAGAATCAGAAAACTTTATTTATCCCGGAGGAAATTGTTTATAATAGACACTATACTTTACTTCTTTTAGGCCACTTTAGTCTACATTGCTATTTTTAGGTTACTTACTATACTTGACTACTTCTAGGCTACTTTAGTCTACATTTGTATTTTCAGGTTAGTCACTATACTTGACTACTTCTAGTCTATTTTAGTCTACATTACTAATTTTAGGATAGTTACTATACTTGGCTACTTCTAGGCTACTTTAGTCTGCATTACTATTTTTAGGATAGCCATCATACTTGGCTACTTCAGTCTACATGAGTATTTTTTGGATAGTTACTATACTTTCCTTTTTCTAGGGGGCGAGAGAGAGCGAGTTTTCTACATTTGTATTTTTGCATAATCACTATACTTGGCTATTTCTAGGTTACTTTAGTCTACATGGGTATTTTAGCATAGTCACTACAATCAAAAAAAAATGTTTTTTTGCTGCTGTTCAAATGAAGATACATATTTTTTTTTAAAAGTGACAGGTTAATCCTACCAAAGAACTCTTCACATCAAATCTACAAAGCTGTTGTATGTTATCTTGATGTGATTCTGTTTCATGCCGTTTGGCCTTTCGTCATATATTGCACACTACACATGTGTGGGTTTTTGGCGCCTGTCTGAGAAAGACTTTGGGCTGAAAAGGATATCTTATGTTAGGTAAGACTGACATGTCTCTGTAAAATATATCATAACCTTTTCTTTAAAAGTTTATAGGTGAATGGTTTGTGGTTAAACTGAGTTAGTAAGATGGATTTCAGAGTTACATTACTAGATCTAACTTGAAATGAATATGTGAAACAACTGATGGTTAGCATTGTTCAAACTAACTTAGGTGTGTGATTGTAAATGTGCTTTATTGTCCTCTTGTACTTTTTTTAGTTAACCGCTGAAGCACCAGCCTTTGTTTGCCATGCACTGTTCCTGAAGCAACTGAAATCCATCGAAGTAGTGGTAAGCGATGCTTATGTTACTTTGAAAATAACACGCGTTCCTTTACAGTATTTTGTATAAAGTATTGGTATGATAAGTATGCTCCTGCTTTGAATTACGTTGCCATTTCTAGGAAAGAAAACACTTAACGGTTAACACTGAGATTTGTGGTAGATTAGGGCTGTATGAAGTGACGATAGAAAATTGTTAGTCAACTTAACTTCAGCTGAAACAGTTAATATATAGTGTGAGGTCACCAAAGCGGAGGTGATAGCTCAGTAAAGATTATTAGCCATGGAATATAATATGACTTTTCCCACAGCCAAATTACAACTAAATACGTTGTTTACTAATAAGCTAATGTTATCAGTATAACCACCATTTTTATCAACAAACATATTAAAATCAGAGGTCACTAAAAGAAACAATTAGCATGTGATCAAGGCCAAATGGAAATAACCTTTGCTTACAGATGGAGAGAAGTCCTTAAAGATATGCCATACATTGCAAAATGTAAAATTAAATGACCAGCTCTCTTTAATGAGCAAGCGGTAAGTAATTATGGCAATGTTAGTTGCTTTTCAATATCTAGACATGCTTATATTGGGAGCATCTGAATCCACACTTAGCTAGTTGCTTCTAAATACCAGCTAAAGGAAATACACTTTCAGATCATGGTGTATTGCTAACTTAATCTTAAATGCTAATTGAGACGGCAGTGGTTATTAATATATTGATATTAATAGAGGTTATTAATTATATTAAAATTAGTTATTAATAACAGTGGTACAGCTGCTGTATCTTGAGAACTTTGTGTTGTAGTTGAGTGCTGAATTCACCAGCATTACTACCACTCCTTTGGTTTGATCAGTACTCTCATCTGATCAAAGTCTTCAAAAGGCAAGGAGGCATGGCAGCAAAGAACATCAGTGCCATACTGTCAGTTAAGATAAGATAAGATAAGATAAGAAAGAACTTTATTCATCCCGAGGGAAATTCTTTTGTCATAAACATGCTCAATG
>JBBJLS010070460.1:0-11916 GCA_037577275.1 Bryconaethiops microstoma
AGGTGACAGGGTTTATCCGTTTGGTGATCTTGAAGGGGCCGATGAATCATGGGGAGAGCTTCTTGGACTCAGTGTGGGGCTTGATGTGCCGGGTGGAGAGGTATACCCTGTCACCAACGTGGAACAGTCGTCCCAGAGGGTGCCGGCGGAGATGTTGAGTGGTGTAGCGAGCATTGGCCTGCAGGATGGATCTTCGCACTCGCTTCCGGACCTGCCGGCACCGGTGAACCAACTGTTGGGCAGATGGCACGTCAACCTCTGGTTCTTGATGGTCGAACACCAGAGGCTGGAAACCATGGCATACCTCGAAAGGACTGAGGCCAGTAGCAGAGGAGGTGAGGAGGTTATGGGAGAGTTCAGCCGAGACGAGATAGCAAGCCCAGGAGCGCTGTCGATCCGCCGTGAAGAAAACGCTCCAGTTGTTGGTTGGTTCGCTCCGTCTGACCATTCGTCTGGGGATGGTACCCAGACGACAGGCTGGTGGCAGTGTTGATCAGACAGCAGAAGGCCTTCCAGAACCTGCCTGTGAACTGGGGCCCTCTGTCTAAGACGATTTCCTTGGGGAACCCATGCGATCGGACTACATGTTCAATGATCAACTCAGTTGTTGTCTTAGCCATGGGGAGTCCGGCGAGAGCCACCAGGTGAATAGCCTTGGAGAACCGGTCCACAATAGTAAGGATGGTGCCACAAGACTCCGGGAGCCCAGTGATAAAATCCACAGAGATGTGGGTCCAAGGCCAATGTGGAACTGGCAGAGGTTGTAAAGGGCCAGGAGAGGCCGAAGTGAGTGCCTTAGCTCGAGCGCACATGTCGCAGGTCTTGACAAAGTCGCTGGTGTCCTTAGTGATGCTTGGCCACCAAAAAGAACGCTTGAGAAGGGAAAGGATCCGTGCAAGACCAGGATGTCTAGCCATGGCGGAGAAGTGGGCCCATTGGAGGACCTCCTGACGATTAGTGGTGGCCACACAGAGACATCCAGCAGGAGTGTCGGGGGGAGGAGCCTCCAAGGCATGTCCCTGGCGAACTCTGTCTTCCAACCCCCACCAGAGAGGAGCCATGATGATCCGTGATGGTAGAAGAGACGCGGGGTTCTCCGCTTGGTGTTGGTGGGAGAGGGCATGAGCCTTAGTGTTCTTGGACCCTGGACGGTATGATATCTGGAAGTTAAATTGCTCGAAGAAGAGAGCCCACCGCGCTTGTCTGGGATTTAGCTGTTTGGCAAGTCAGATGGAGATGAGGTTCTGGTGATTGGTCCAGACCATGAAGAGCACACTGCCACATTGGAGCCAGTGACGTCACTCTTCTAGAGCCCACTTGATGGCTAACAACTCACGGTCCCCTACTCCATAACGTTGCTGCGTGGGACTACATTTTCTAGAGACGAAACTACAAGGGTGTAGGTTCTGGTCTGGACCTCACTGTGAGAGGACGGCTCCTACGCCCACATCAGAGGCATCCACCTCGACAACGAATGATTTAGAAGGATCTGGGTGAAGAAGGATGGGTGCGGTGGTGAACTGGTGACAGAGGCAATGGAAGGCGGTGATGGCCTGAGGAGTGAGGAAGAAGCGTCTGGACTGTGGTTTTGTGAGGGCCGTCAAAGGTGCTGCAGTTGAACTGAAGCCCCGGATGAATCGCTGAAAGAAATTGGCGAACCCCAGAAAATGTTGCAGCTGTTTAAGCATCGAGGGTAGGGGCCAAGAACGCACAGCCTCCAGCTTCTGGGGATCCATGGCCACACCCTTAGAGGAGATGACATAATCAGGGAATGTGGTGGTGTGTTGGTGAAAGGCACATTTCTCCAACTTGCAGAACAACTGATGGGCCAGCAACCTCTTCAGGACAGTCCTGACGTGCTGAGTATGTTCCTTGATGTTCTTGGAGTAGAAGAGAATATCATCCAGGTAAGCGAAACACCACTTCCCCAGAAAGTCCCTCAGCACGTCATTGATGAATTGTTGGAACACAGCCAGACTATAGCAAAGACCAAATGGCATAACCAGGGTTTTATAATGGCCGGTGGGGGTTATGAAGGCCGTCTTCCACTCATCGCCCTCTCTGATGTGGACCAGGTTGTAGGCACTCCATAGGTCCAGTTTGGTGAAGATGCGGGCACCAGAGAGAGCGTCCAGGGCGGTGTTGGTAAGTGGGAGTGGATGACGTTTTTTAATCGTGATGTTGGTCAACCCCTGATAGTCGACACAAGGGTGGAGTCCCCTGTCTTTTTTCTTCACAAAGAAGAACCCCGCGGCTGCAGGGGAATTGGAGGGTCGAAGGGTTCCTTGGTGAAGACCCTCGGCGATGTACTCATCCAGGGCTCTTTTTTCCACAGTAGAAAGAGAATACAGATGGCTGCGGGGTGGTCCAGTGCCTGGCGAGGTCATAGGGACGGTGAGGAGGAAGTTTGGTGGCCTTCTTCTTGCTGAAGACCTCAGCCAGGTCACAGTACGGGACGGGAATGGACCCCAGGTTGATGTCAGAGGTCTCAGACTCCCCTGAGCACGTCTCAGCCCTTGCCTGGAGACACAGCTCCTGACAGGTCGAACCCCATTGAAGAATCTTGTGTCGAGACCAGGAGATGATGGGGTCGTGCTTGATCAGCCAAGGGCGTCCAAGGATGAGAGGGGGTGATCAGAAGTCGGTGAGGAGGAAGGAGATGGTCTCAGTGTGGTCGTGGATGACCATGGTGAGGGGTTGAGTGCGATGTGTGATGGGTCCAGAGGCTAGGGGTCGATCATCTATGGCAGTGATGTCAATAGGCTGAGATAACACCTCTCTAGTCAGTCCCAACTGAGTAGCATAAGCCTGATCGATGAAATTGCCAGCGACCCCCAAATCAACGAAAGCCATGGCCATGATCTGTTGGTGACTCAGTTGTAGACTTACCTGAAGGATGAGACGGGAAATGGTAGGGAGGCAGGTGACAGCAACCAACAGACCAGATAAGAGCCTCCCCCTACTCACCTGGTCGATTCGTTTCCCGGGTGGAGAGGACAGATGGCTCGATGGTGGTTGGGGGGAGGCGCAGTAGGCACACAGGCCTTTGTGATAGCGGCGTTCCCTCTCCGCCACAGTCAGGAAGGTGCGTCCTATCTGCATGGGTTCCCCGGCTCCGGAGTGGGCCTCTGAGGTTGAAGCTGGTGGTGCGGGCCTGATGGTACACGACGCCGGGCGTGGATGTCAAGAGCCCGAGTCCGGGGAGCAGGCTTTGGCAGGGAGCTGAGGTGATGATCGATGCGCAGGCTCAGCTCGATCATCCCCTCATATGTGTCCAGAAGTTCTCTACCTGCCAGCTCGTTCTTCATCCTGGAAGACAGCCCCTCATAGTACTCCAGGATGTCTGAATGGCGAGGGTCCGGAACTCAGCGGTGTATCTGCTCACCGGACGGTCTCCCTGGCGAAGATGGTATAAGTGGGAGTCCACCACCACTTCGCTCTCAGGATGTTGAAACGCAGCCTTGAGATGTTTGGTGAAATCAGGGTAGGAGAAGGCGATCTCACTGCCGGATCTCAAGACTGTGGTGGCCCACTCAGCTGCCTGCCCGGTGAGAAGGGAGGTGAGAAGTGCAATGCGGCTCCGGTCTGTAGGGTAAAGTTGAGGCTGGAACTCAAACAGAAGAGAGAGTTGAGTTAGAAAAACATCACACTTCTCATCCATCCCGTTCCATTTGTCTGGTAAGGCAATATTAGGAGCAGTAGAAGAGGAAGAAGTGGCAGAAGGAGAAGATTGGACTGCTGGTTGGGAGGGTGGATCAGCAGGACAATCTCGTGAAGCTTGTCGCAGAGTAGCAACCTTAGCACGGAGGTTCGCTACCTCCTGCTTCAAGTTCACGATTTCGACCGCCTGCTGATTGATGACCTCCCAAACATGAGCGAGGTCCGCTGGGCTCATTAGAGACACAGACATTCTGTCTTGGAGTAGAACAAGAAAGACTGAAAGCTGCCCAGTTGTGGCGTGAGGGAAGAGCCCAGTCGCGGAGACAAACGAAAGAGCTGGTTACTCATGCAGTTGATTTGAGAACGCTTCAGAAAGGAGTACAGATTCCCACCAAAGGAACCCACATTCTCACATGCACAAAGAGAAGAGAGAGAAGAGGAGACTGGCGAACCAGAAGTACTCACGGTACCGTAGAGTAGGATGCAACACGAATCGGGCTGAGGCTCAATGTCTGTGTGCAGAGGAACCTTCTTTTCCTGTTTATATACTCTAATGTGATGTCACTTTCTGGTGCCGATTGACGTCACGTGGTCTGGTGCGTGTGACAGAATGAATAAATTTTCCAGAGCATTAATGGCATAAATAAATGCATTACCTGGCCTAAGATAACCTAAATGATGTAAAATAAAGCGTTCCTTATTTTTACAAGGAGTCAATCAAATAAGTCCTTAGGATACAAAATGTATGTGTCGTCCTAACTCCACTTCTGAAATACAGATGACTATATAATAGTATAAAATTAATTGAGAGAATATAATATGTAAACTTCAGTCAGCAAGTGAGTATGTGAAAAAATGTTTAACTAAACATCCAATTGCCGAAAGCCCACTCTTTCGATTACATGGTGGAGCAGAGCAGCTGTTCACTTGATTGGTACACTAATGCATGGTACACTTGTTCTGAGCAGATACAGAAAGAGCAGCAGTGGGGCAGAAAGTGTAAACTGGTCTCATGATGTTTTCTCCATTACTTGATCTCACAAAATTTGCCCTTGAGTGCTTCAGATTTGCAGTGCTGAACAAACTCCCGCAGCGCTAAAAAAAAAGACATCGGTCAGTGGGCTCAGCAGGAAGTTCAACTCTGATAAAACAGAACAGATGCAGAATATCTCTGCATAAGCCACTAGAGAACAGCTATAGTGCTGTTATTTAGGCTTGGAGAGTATCTTCCAGCATCTACAGCCCAAACAGCAGATTATTGAGGTGTTCATAAGCACTTACCTTGGTTTTTACACCTCAGCATTTGAAAGCAGTTCCAGGATTGATCTGTACTGGAGCAATATGTTATTTTCTATATGACATCAGTGTAAGAAAGAAAACCTTTTGATTTTTATTAAATAAAAGGCAACCCCTCATAAAAATATTTTTCAGAATTCATTAACTTAGGAGGATAGCAATGTGGTAAAAAAAGATGAATCGCACAAGCAAAATTATTATTTATTTTTTTTTGGTCTGAGCTGGAACCCCGTCCACTGCAAAATGTTTATCTTTCTTTATTTGTTCATCATCCTCATCGTCATTGTCATTAGTAATAGTGGTAATAATAATAACACAGGTCAACAACAAAAAAATTTGTAATCATTAGAAACACTTTTCTAAACCAGTTATTTGTGCTGATTTCAGATCTGCTAATATTAGATTTGCAATAAACTTGCATGTGGTTTTTATTAAAAAAATATGTGCACACTGTAGCATAGATATAATGATCAGTGTCAGTCAGCTACCACTGTTTCCTCAAAAAGTATACAAAAATATATGATTATTATATGCTAATTATACCACTATCGTGCAATATATAACTAGCTTCATCACAAAAACTGTATGTGCTAGGGAAAAAGTAAACACAGATTTGAAATCAGCATGAAAAACACTACAAAACCAACATAAAGATTTTTACCTGTTGATCTGTGTAATAATAACAACAATAACAACAACAATAATAAAAATTAATAATAATAATAATAATAATAATAATAATAATAATAATAATAATAATGATGATGATGATGATGATGATGATGATGATTATATGTATTTTATGTGTGAGTTATCAGAAGTTATGTAGAACTGATTAGACAAAGACAACTGTTGTTTCAATTATGAGTGAGTGCAGGGCGCATTGTAACGCAGGGCGAAATGGAACATAGATTCTTATACAGCATATAGTTTTACTTATGGTCTCATATTTTTTGTTTCCATGGCAATGTGACCTGCAAATTTTGACAGGTGTCTTGTGAATATTCATTGAGGTTCATTCTGAGTTCTGCTTTTGTACCATGAAAGTAACTTTTTTCATCCGAAGTGCTTATTGATTTCAGAGTTGTGCAAATCACCCAACTGGTGGCGGTAGCACCATTTTAAAGAATGCAGTCAAAATAGTGAAGTGAGAGCTGGCCAGGTTAAAGTACAACTTCCATGTGGCTGAAATGCTCACTATCCACTTCATTAGGGACGCTGACCTAGAGGTGAGGAAAAATCAAGGCAAAAAAGGCTGCAATGAGTTTCTCAATACTGGAGTAAATCAAGTGGTATATGTAATCAGCTGTATGTGCCCCCCTTTCATGATTGAGTAGTTAGGGCACTGGGCTGGCGACATAGCATTCTGGGTTCAAACCCAAGCAAAGCACTCTTTTTTTCTTCCTCCCATGTGGTCTACTGATTATTGCATTGCGCTGCAGGAGGCAAGGTTGCATATTAAAAACCAACAAGTTTTTGGTCGACTGGGGGCCTAGTGGTTGCCCCTGTGACCAGTGGGCTGTGGGTCTGAATCCCAGGACTGCCAATGGCACCACTGATGTACCATTGAGCATGGAACCATAACCCCACACACTGCTCCCTGGGTGCTGCATCGCTGCCTGCCCACTGCTTTACTTGGTGAATTGGTTACATACACAGAAGAATTTCATATTGTTCACATTGTGTGCTGTGGAGAGTTCACATGTGACAATAAGGGTCACTTTAATTAATTAATACTTGTGTAATATCTCCTGCCACCTTTTACACAGCCTTGCCCTCCAATGCTTATGCATTATGCACGATAAGTATATAAACAGGAAGAGACAGTACCTCCAGCACACAGGCTCTCAAAGCCCTCTCTCTCTCTCTGTGTGTGCGTGTGAGAACGCAGGTTCCTTTGGTGGGAATCTCTACTCCTTAACGGAGCGTTCTCATAGCAACCGCGTGGGTTACCAGCTCTTTCGTTTGTTTCCACGACTGGGCTCTTCCCTCACGCCACATTGGGCAAACTAGCAGTCATTCCGATCCTCAGCGTGACAACGATGGTTATGACAGAAAAGGGTCAGAACACAAAAATGGTCAGAGTGTCCATGCTGACAACTGTCCACCTCCAGAAGTACCTACAATTAGTACTAACATCAGAACCAGGCCATGGAGTAATGGAAAAGGGTGGCCTGGTCTGATGAATTTCTTTGTCATCATGTGGACGGCCAGGTTTGTGTGCCTCACTTACCAGAAGAAGAGATAGCACCAGGATTCACTTTGGGGAGAAAGAAATCCAGTGTGATGCTCTTAGTAATGTTCTGCTGGGAAATCTTGGGGCCTGTTTTTTTTACATTTACCAGTAGAATCTTTCGGCAGGACCCTCCAACAAATCAAAAATAGTTCAAGAATGATTTGAGGATCATGACAAAGGGTTCAGGGTATTGACTTGGCCTCCAAACTCTCCAGATATCAATTCAGCATCTGTGGGATGTGCTGGACAAACTAGTCCAAACAATGGAGGCCCCACCTTGCAACTTACTGGACTTAAAGGATCTGCTGCTTCTTTTTTTTTTTTTTGCCACGTATCACAACACACCATCAGAGGTCTTGCAGAGTCCATCCCTTGATTGTCAGACCTGTTTTGGCAGCATGAGAACCTTTACAGTATTGGGCTGATTGGTGCATTTACTGTTACGTCGCTTGATGTTGTTAATGTAAAGCGGCATTTGGCTAACGCCCTTATCCAGTGCAATTTACGATCATTAGTTACAGGGACAGTGCCCCTGAAGCAACTGAGGGTTAGGTGTTTTGCTTAAGGACACAGTGGTAGAAAGTGAGGGGTTTTGAACCTGCAACTTTGTGGTCATCGGGTTCACAGGCAAGTGTGACTCTGGAAAACAGCAGTTATTTCTGTCTCGTTGGCAGGGACCTAAATATCATTGTTCAAGGAAAATATGTACAAAAATGTTTACTTGTGAACGTACAAGAAATTATTCAAATGTGAATCAAACTCAAAAGCAATACCAATTAAACTTCAGTGCAACATAACTCACAAGTTACAGATCCGTCTATGTAAGTGTACTCAAATTAACTATGTAAATTACTTCAAAATAAAATTTAATGCGACTGAACTGTAAATTGTCATAGATAAGACTGACTGAGGCTATTTCCAGTTGACATTAACATGCAGATCACGTTTGGAACTGATCACGTTCACTTAATTACATGAAAGGTCAAAGAGAAACACACCCAGTTTTATGACAGTGACCTAAATTTGTTCCAGGTCAACAACAGGTGTATAGTTTCAATGTAAGTTGCCATTGCATGCATGGTCAAATTCTGTTTCTGGGCTCAATTTCCCAGCCATTGTATCCTGTTCATTCTGATAATATAGCCAAACAGTCATTATCATAAGGTTTGATTTTCTTAGAGTTCTAAAAAAAAAATCTTACCTTGATCAGACAGTTATATGGACAGTTATACAGCTTTCATATTGTCATTGTTTTGCAATTTAATATTACTTTATACTCTGTACTTGCTCATACATAGTGTTGTAAGAACGATTCTGTATACTGAAGCCATTTCAATTTTTTAGTCTAATAAACTTCTTAAATATGTTAAATATGTTGAACTCACATTCAACACAAGAGTAAATGGAAGGTTTTTTTTGTATATAGTCATATAACCAGAAACACACCTACACTGTGCTGCCCAGGTTAGGTGGTAGGATGAAAAAAAGGAAACGCAGGATAGAGGACACACAAGGCTGGAATTGTCCCTGATGACACTTGCCTTCCTGCTGTCTGGGCCAGTTGAAGCATAAATGGCAAGTTTGTCAGTTTGTATATTAACAGGAGGAAAAGGTAAACAAAGTAATAATAAATGAAAATGTGAAAATGTGCTTTTTTACAGAGAAAGGTAAAATGTGATCTAGTCACACTGGGCACATGTTATAGTGAAAGGTAAATGTAATTTAGCCAAACTATATCCAGATGTCATAGAGTCATGAAACACATTATAGTAAACAACCTTGAGCTCCAAAACCATTTTTATCCATTTTAAAGCTGCTCTCACGATTTCATGAAACATAGTCTAATGGAAATGTTTCAAAATGACTCATAAATAAATACATTTATTTATAGTTGGGAAGGTATTTTTTCCTTCTGCATGACTGTAAAAAGATACAAGGTTTTGTTCTGACAGCAACAATATACATCATAAACACTGCTCATAGGTGATACTGCAACACAGAAAAAAGGAACATTTTAAGTGTCCAGATAACCTAGCAATAAACAAAAAATTATACTGTACCCACACATGCCATGTATTCATGCAGCAAATTACTATGCATGGCTAAAGATTAACACATCTCTTTGATTCCTTCACATCATTCTGGGGTAGGAGAGGAGCAGTAAGGAAGGAGGATGAGGAGAGCTGGAGCAGCAGCAAAACTTTCTAGATGCTGCAAATATTAGATGGAGCAGGTGCTGTCAATATGGAAGTTGATCTCATCAGCATTTCAATGCTGATATAGGTGATCTCATCTAAGACAGTAATGTCCATCATTTCACCCACTCATTTCCTGAGCATGGAAGAAAAATATGCCTTTTTCAGACATCAACCCTTAACACAGACAACATGGGAGATCCATGCAATAAATCCTGAATGGCTGAGGGAATAATGTTTTCTCAGTCAAAACATTAAATAAGCCCCTAATTATTACAATGATATAATAAATATTTAACATAATTAATTCTAAATAATGGTTTTCATAGTGTAGTAATTAATAAGTGGCATTTTCCTAAGGACCTATTAAAACAAACCTTTTAAATCAAATTATGTGCCGTCCCAACACACTGGTCCCCAGTGGCCCACATTGGTGACAGCCCATTGCTTCACTTGGTGAAGGGGTTAAATGCAGAGAAAGAATTTGTTGTTCTTACTGTGTGCCGTGTTGTGCTGTGGTCTGTTCACGCGTGAATATAAGGGGCCACTATCCTGGATTGTCCCAGAAATAAGAGTGTTTCGTCATCAAAACTTTAAAATCGCTGTTCTCCATTTTAGTAAAAGTATTTCTGCTCATTGGGATACATTAGTCTGAAAGTATCTGAATGAGCACAAAATGATTCATGATCCATCTGAATGAACACTAAATATGTCATTTAACCACTTAACTCCTTTTCTGAGCCAGATCTAGTCTCCTTAACCACTTCATCAGAACCCCCTACTTTGTGGGCCCACTTTTGTCAAAAGTAGGGGATGTATCCCATCTGCTGATGCACAGTTTGTATTAAACACTCTATAGTCCTTCATCAGTGGTCAGTGGCCAAGAGCCTCACGTGGCAGTTTCCCATCCAGAGGCAAAAGTAAGTTTGGCGCCAAACTACAATGAAATAAAATTTGACATCCCAACCTTCCCAGCTCCTCCAACACACACGATAAGGTGGCATGTCTGGTACGTAACAGAGGTAACAATAGCAGGGTCTATTGTTAGTGTGGAACACAGCTGTGTGGGCCTTTATGGCAAAGTGGAAGCCACAGAGTCTCGACCAAACCTAAACAGAGGGTTCATAAGGTCATAGTTAAAAAATGTTGGGTTTGTGTGTGTGTGTGTGTGTGTGTGTGTGTGTGGCAAAGGAGAGAGAGAGAGAGAGAGAGAGAGAGAGAGAGAGAGAGAAAAAGAGAGAGAGAGAGAGAGAAAGAGAGAAAAACAAACCCATTAGAGACAAAAAGACAAGTAGAGAAGGACAGTGAGTGTGCTAGAGAGAGGCAGAGAGTGAAAAAGACACCGACAGAGAGACTCTGAGACAGAGAGAAAGACAGTGTGTGTGAGAGTGTGATAGAGAAAGAGGCACAGAGAGAGAGAGAGAAAGACAGAGGATGTAAGTATGATAAAGAAAGAGGCAGAGAGAGAGAGCGAGAAAAAGAGACAGAGGAGAGAGACAGAGAGAGAAAGATGAGAGGAGAAAGAAAGAGAGTGAGTATGATAGAGAGAGGTAGAGAGTGAAAGAGACAGAAAGAGAAAGAAAGAGAGAGAGAGAGAGAGAGAGAGGTTTCTCCACACTGAATTCCTACAAAACTTTCCGTATTTCCAACAACACAACACTGTTGTTCAGTTTTTACTCACTTTTGGCAGTACTTTGAGAGTAAATAGTTATTCAGTTCTTTATTAACGTTATTACATCGTATTCACTACTTTTCACGTACACATGTAAATGGGACTATATTTAACTTCTACAATATTGATCTTTTATTTTCCTGTTCTTTCCTTCCAGTATCAGGAAGATCACGTGATGAACACAGAGTCCTCATTACTCTCCGTGGTCCAGTAAAACGACACGGTGGTCTGAAAGCCAAATGATAATGTTATCACGACGAAACCTATCTGCACGAACCGCCGTGGACACGGCTATATTTATCGGAGTCCGTGGCCATAAATGGCCCTGAGAGGTGCTTCGCCATTCCCCCTCGCGCCTGCATTATTTTTGTTGAGTGGACAGAGACCACCGTCCACAGCGCAGCACAGCGACCACCCTCCGCCTGGAACTGTTAAATCTCTCGGACCAGAAGTCTGCCGTCTGGAAAAGGTGAGAATTTTCCTGCAAGAAACTGATTGATTTGAGGTACTGATTGACTACCTTTAAAATTAGCAAAAGTTGCAGTGTTTCAGGAATACATGACCTGTAGGAGGCCGCATGAACGTGCTGAGATATTAGTTGGAGATGTAGGTCTGATGGAGGCTGTGGAGGCTGCTTAGTCCTGCATGGTGTCGATTTGCCTGGGCTTCTTGCTGTGCTCTACATCAGATGTTTGGTCCTTCAGTTCACATTTAAATCACTAATGTTGATACATTTCCAACCACAACTATCCATTTTGGGTAAATGTACTTTTGACATTGGTTGTCCAGTAGAATAACTGTAATTGTCTATAATTTAAACACCTGTAGGCCGCTTCAAGCCCAGTGCTGACAACATC
>JBBJLS010070461.1:0-11913 GCA_037577275.1 Bryconaethiops microstoma
TTAACAGAGTAACAATAACAATATCAGATAAAATAAAATGTCTATTAGTGCAAGTGATTCTGAAAAGTGACACAGTGTGCAATGAATAAATAAAAGAGTAGCAGCATGTGATGGGGGATGAATTAATATATATATATTAATGCTATATATAAACAAACGTAGATCCTTGCTATTTACAGAGGTTGGAAATCCTTCCTTAAACAATGGGGCTCTGTTGGACTAGTGTTGGACTCTGTTGGACTCTTTGTCCTGTGGCCCATTTTCATAATTTCATAAACCCCCAGTCCTGGAAGTGGAAAGGAGAAATTATTCCACATGAATAACACTGGAACAGCTCCCTTTTTTAGCGGTCATCGTCCTCTCTCTGATGCTGGCTCACGAATATCTTCGGCTTTAAAATCTTCGGCGTATCAACTACAAAAAATAAACTGCCTGCCAGCAGACCTGGACCCATTTCAGTTTGCCTACACGGCAAAGAGATCCACAGAGGATGCTGTGGCCACAGCCCTTCACACTGCCCTCATCCAGGTAGACTGCTCTTTTTGGACTTCAGCTCAGCATTCAATACCATCCTCCCACAAAAACTGGTGTCCAAAATGGCAGATCTGAGACTTCCATCACTCACTGGCAGCTGAACACTGGACTTTCTGTCAGATCACTCCCAAAGGGTCAGGCTGGGTCCCCACACCTTCCCTGCTCTCGGCCTCAGCACCGGGTCATTAAATTCATGGATGACATGATGGTGGTCGGACTCATATCAGGCAAGGAGGGTAAGCTGGCATACAGGGATGAGGTTGAAAGGCTGTCAGAGTGGTGCAGAGTCAACAACCTGCTCCTTAATACCACAAAAACAAATGAGCTTGTTATTGACTTCAGAAAAAATAAAACTGACATTCAGCCACTCATTATTGTTGGGGCCTGTGTGGAAAGGGTCCCGGTGTTCAGGTTTCTGTGCATTGAGCTGGAGGATGACCTGACCTGGAGCGCCAACACCAAGGAGATGCTGAAGAAGGCGCAGCAGAGATTGTATTTTCTAAGAATCCTCAGAAAAAAATCAGCTCCCCAAAAATCTCGCCTTTTACCATTATTCCACAGAAAGTGTACTTACATGCGGACTGTGAGTGTGGTACGGCAGTTGCACTTCCTCAGAAAGGAAAGCGCTCCTCAGGGTCATCAGGTCAACAATTAGCTGCCCTCTCCCCATCCTGGAACAAATTTACACCTCCCGATGCCACAAAAAAGCAATAGACATCTCACAGGACTCATCACACCCCACTCATTGCCTCTTCCAGCTTTTGCCATTAGGCAAAATACACAGAGCAATGATAACCAGAAAAAAAAAAGAAAAAAAAAAAAAGACAGAGCAATGATAACCAGAACAAACCACCTTAAAAACTATACTACTATTACAAATTGCTTGTTATTTAAATCTGTCTTATTTTATTCCTGTCTTAACTATATGCCTCACACTGAGTCGACTGCACCTAAAATTTCGTTGTTCAAATGGCAATGACTATAAAGATTTATCTTATCTTATCTTCTCTTATATGAAAGTTGTAACAGGTGACTTCAATGGTGAAGTCAGTCTGGGCCTAAACCAGGGGTGTCGAACTCCAGTCCTGAAGAGCCATGGTCCAGCAAGTTTTGGTGATTTCCCTGCTCAGAAACACCTGGTTCACCTTGCCAGTTAATTGTCAGGTTTAGTGAATGTGTTTGAGGAGGAGAACCATCAAATTGTGCTGGACATCTGCCCTTTAGGACCGGAGTTTGACACCCCTGACTTAGACAAAATGGTCAGACATAGACCATGCTGTTGGATCACACAGTCCCTGAGCAATTTGTTTGTTTATTTTGTCACACAGAGAAGACAGAAGTGTTTCTTGAGCTGTTTGGGAATTCTGAAATCCGCTGTCAGACTGAAGAGACATTGAAACATGTCGCTGCTAAACTTTCTCTCTCAGTCACCGATACACTTGACACACAAACCAAGTCACACCCTTGCCTCGACACTAGTTCTCTCAAGGTGAGGCTGTCATATGTGTGCATACAATGTGTGCATGCAAGAATGTCATTCATCAACCTAGTTCAATGCATGGTGTGTTTTAAAGCTCAGTCAGAAACTGCAACAACAGCCACCACAGGCCAAGTTATTAGGTATATGAAACAAAACACCAGTTTGCAGCAGTTTCTGTTTGGTTAAAGCAAAGTGTGTAATCAAGAAGTAACACATATAGGACTCTTCAGTGGCAGTCGAAAAGGTTGTTTGGCCTGTTAAAGAAAGACCACCTGTTAGTTATCATCCAACAAACACATAAAACATGATACTACCAGTGGACCCTTTTCACAAAAAACCCATCTGCAGCGTAAAACTCACTCCTGCTCCAAATAACTACTGTGGAAACAATATAAAAATGTTATAGTAGTCTATGCTAGCTACTAAGATGTAGCCATATTTTATGTTCCATTCTTTGCTGAGCAAAAAAGCTAGCTAGAAGCCACTGATAACACTAGTAAGCTTTCCAAACAAACAATTATTTGCTGCTGTTCTCAGCTACACAGAGACTGGTTCATGCAACCCAGCTCCAGCAGTGGTAAACAACAGTAAACTCTCATTTTACCTTTGAAAAGAGTTTGACTAGCATGAATCCACTCTTTACTCTTGTTGATTGTCAGTGCTTAAAAAGTACAATAAGGGGAGTTTTAAATGTACAAGCGATTAACTGGAAGGAAGGGTGACCATAAGTGGGTCCATAGCCCTGCCACCACATTACATATTTTTTAAGTGAATAAATAGAAGGAACAATGTTAAAATATAATGCATTCCACTCGTATATGTAAATCTTACATAAAATAATTCTTGGTGGAACCAGTAAAGATTAAGCATTAGCAGTGCTGCCTTGTCAAATAAAGGTTTTGTAATAATGACCTTCAATTGTAACTGATATTCAGTAATAATCACTGAAACTTGCTGTCATCTTGTTTGTAGTTTAAGGAGAGAGATGAGCTTGATCAAATCTTTAAACAGTGGCAACATCCCCCCTCCTCCCCGTCCAATTTGTTAAAAGCTTGGGATGCCCGTGTCCGACAACACCTTGGCACGCGCTATGACTCTCGGAAAGGCTGCTTCGACTGGGACCTAACCATGAAGCTGTACCAAAAAGGGGTTTGTAGCTTTCAATACAAGCAGGATATATAATAGATTTATTGTTATTATTACATCGTTATATTCCCCTGCTCCCAACACACCAGATGCAACTAATGGACTATTCAGCAAGCCCTTACTGAAAAGAACTGGGAGTGTTGGGACAAGATAAACACTGCAACATGCAGGGCAGTGGTAGGGGAGAGAGCAGGGCACAATAAAGCAGCTTGTTTAATACAAGTTAAAATTTTCAAGCATTATGTAACCTACAGATGAAAACAATGTTTGTTTCCCACACCTGCCAACTTCGGTGCAGAAGTGCAGAGACATCCGCTGCAAATAAGGGTACGCCCCATTATAAAACCTGCCCCAGACTTTAGTTAAGGTTATTTTAATGTCTACAGTACCAAGTGTGTGATTTAAAAATATAAGTGTGCATTCTGTGATTTATACTCACCACTCAGTAATCTAAAAAAACACTCTTCTGAGTTCGTCTGAAGGCTGAATTCGTAAATATATTTCTAGATGTTGTTGGTACAAGAATGAGAACATGACTGAACTGCATGAACTACATAAATACATAAAACATCCATATTAGACAAATTAGACATTCATGCCCTCAGGTTTTGTGATATTTGTGAGTTTTACTGTATTACCAATCCTTAGCTTTGCTCTTTTCACAAGGGTCACTGTTTCACCTCTGCAGCACCAGATATAGATATAAATCATCGAGAGTACAGCATACATAGACAAATCATTCACAATGGTCATTTGTAATCAATAGAATCCACTTTACAGACACACCCCAGTCAGCTGTTGTGAGTGAGAGTACTGCACAATGTTCTTAGATTTGAGGTCTGTTTTCTGTTGCACTTTCTCTCTTGCAGTGTGGAGTCATACACAAACAGCAGTATGTCAAATGGCGGGAGACAGGTGTGGCTTTTGAAATGCGGGAGGGGCTTTACCAAAAAGCCAATCAGACTCTGTTGTCCACACGTGTGTTTAATCACGTAAGTTACTTCACCATGTGAAGGATAATATTTTCAGTGCTTGTGACAGCTCCCTATGAGAAAGAATTACCTGACACCTTCACACACATTCTTTGGGTTTATGGATTGATAGATTCTGTCATGTACGCTTGATTTGCCTGTTCTTTCATAAGGCCATGCAAACTAGTTTAAAATGTTTGTTAGTGGAGGGAGGCTATTAAAGTGATAGCCAGTTGATATACTAACTGAACAACAAGACTTATCATTTTGGAGATTCATATGTGAGTGGTTTTCATGTTGTGGCTGATCAGTGTGATATTAATTTTTTTATTTGTGTGTGTGTGTGTGTGTGTGTGTGTGTGTGTGTGTGTGTGTGTGTGTGTGTGTGTGTGTGTGTTAGAGAGGTAACAGGGTGGGATTGAGAGGATACTGGGGAGATATTGTCTCAAGTCCGTATCTGTCCTTTGGCATTGAAACAGAGAATAAAGAGCTTCTGAAGACACAAAACAACCAGCATGTAAAGGTTAGTAAAGTAAAGTCAAAACAGCCAGTGGAAAACAACCTACTGGTCAAGTGCTTAAAACCAGTTAGATTAATTTGCTTTTTCTCCTGTGTCCCTCTGCTCTCTTCCCCATTCAAACTCTTTCATTTGAAAAGTCCATCAGATTTTCAAAAATTCTGCATCATTCAGCTATTCAGATGCAAACAAAGTAATTCAGTCTGGCTTGGTATTAAATGGTTAATCATAGAGAAGTTGCCGATTTACTGACAGTGTTGAAAGGAACCAAGAGTCACAATGTCTGCACCACAACTATAGGCAATTTATTTGCTGTCCAAAACAATCAGTGAACCTACACTTGTCTTTTGAGTTTTATGTGTAATGATAATGGTAGAGCAGTGTTAAAACTGGAAAAAAAAATGTTCCAAACTATTGTAAAATGACTATAACTATTTCCTGTAATAGCATTTAGTGACATTAAATGCTTTGGTTCCCATTGCCACTGCAATGAGGAATTTTGAGCTTTCTCTAAAACAAAGCATCAAAACATGAAAAACATGAAACATGAAAATATAATACTGGATTTCCTCATTTGATTACATTACAGTTTAATCATGTTCACTCCTACAATGCGGATATGGCAGAATACTTCCCATAGTAATACTGTAGCATTTGTACTGTACAGAATAATACTTTTTGACTCTTAGAAACCAATGGGAAGTTACTTCACTTGCTTTTTAGGCTGAAAATCACTGGAGTGTTTATTTACGTATTGAAGAGATCATAACTCCATTTACCAGCACTCTAAGCATTCCCTCCATCTGTCTCCCTTTCTTAGACCACTCAGGATATTTCTGTAGCAAACATCCAGAAGCTATTTGAATCTATCTCCACTAGAGGGGGTCACCGTGATGCTCCTCAGCTACTCAGTGAGCATGGAGATTCACTGAAATCCTCAAGCAGTCACACTATAGAAACACAACCACAGTCTGACATGTCAGTCAATGATGAAAATGAACAACCACAACAGAATCAGGACTGTAGAGTCAACCAGACTACAGAGGAAGAACCACCGAGTGTCAAGTCATCCAGCGAAATAGAAGCAGAAGTAAATAAGCAGTTTGAAGTGCACCAGAGGACCCATCTGCTAGGTAGCAGCATCGAACTATCCTGACACAACTTAAAATATTGTTGTTCCCTCACAGGGCTGTTTATGTGGTAATTGTAATATGCAGTTCTAATTATATATTTTGATAAGGACAAGCAATAAAAATTGAATGACCAATATTTAAAGGAGCTTCTTTGGATTTGTAAAATATCAAATAATTTCCGTGTTGGTGTTTAGTGTTTACATACCCAGTTAAAAATACAGTTGTGTAATATGTTTTAATTTGGATTCAGAGTCCATTAACATTGTGCAGTCAAAACCACACCCTTAACTCTGTACTTTGGTATGTGTGCTTCTGTAGAGTTGATGAATGTGAATGGAGTGAGTGTATCATTCCTGTCACTGAACTTCTTGTCCAAACTGCCCCTGAAAAACAGATTCAGCCATCTGTTCAACACTGTCTACTGTTCAGCCAGGTACCGTATTTGTTTTCAATATTCGCACACTAATTGGAGTTTGTTTTGTTTGGACTAATTGGAGTTTGTTTTGTTTATTGATTTTTCCATCAGTATGGTGCACCATTTAGATTCTTCACTGAAGCAAATTGCTGCATCAGACGCTCTCCTGGTTGTGGAACTTGCTAAGTAAGTCTGATATACATTCTATGAGCATTATAATACTGTTGTGGGAATTTGAAAAGAATGTGTAAATTGTTCATTGCCATATATGTGTCCTAATTTTGTGTGTGGATGTGTTCACTTGTCCAAGGTACCTGTTGGACTTGTCTAAAGAGCAGGAGGCTGCTTTTGCAGTGAAAGTCGGAGATATCACTAAAGAAGCAGGATTCACACCAGTAAATGACCAGAACAATGATGCATATGCTGTATTCAAACTGCAGAAGGACTGACAAAATACACACTCACACGCTATCCTGACCTCGCCGTCCTGTCCATACATGCAGCTTAACATCCTACATAAGGAGAGTATCATTCTAACCTAATGTAAAAAATGTTTTGGATAAATGTCCATGATTTAATGTGTAATAAATGTAATTAATGTATAGTTAGCAATACTACTGTTCACTTTATAATAGTTTATTTCATGCATCATAACATCTTGAAATGTTGAAATGTTGTATATTTTGGTGCACATTCACTTCCAGCGACCTCCAACCTTGCCCTTGCCACCCGTGCCTTTCTTACTGTAAACAGGAAAAAGATGTAGTATATTATTGTAACATAACTTGTTCTATGGAAGTATCTTGTACACACTCACTCATTTTCATGCATTCATTTCTTACAGTTAAGAAAGAAATTTCTTTCACACTAAGAAAGATGATCTTACAATTTTTGAGCATGGGAGATGCGATTCAGAAGAACTTTGATCTAGAAATGGACAAAAGAAGTATTGTTAAGTCTTACTCTTTTACGAACTGTACTGTTAGTGTAAAATCGCCAAATGGAATTATTAAATGTAAGAGGTAATCTGACCTCATATTTTTGCCTCCTCATCTTTTCCATCAGGTCAAACTTCTCTGACTCCAACTGATATATCCACTCCCACATCTCACTTGCACGCTCCCTACACACACACACACACACACACACACACACACACACACACACACACACACACAGTGTCAGTCATTTTCACCATTTTTATCATACCCTTTTCTTATGAGTAATTATGCTAATTACAGTAATTGGCCCTTTTATTAGCAATGAAAGCCACCTTGTTGGGATACAGTTAAGAGTCTAGCTCATCAGTTAATGCACAGTTTGTTAGTCATCCTGTGGCCCTTTACCAATAAACATTTTCTGACCACAGAGCCATTCTGGGATGAATATTTTCAGCTGGTGGTCCACTGCCAACATAACAGCAACACATATGTGTTTGGCCAAATAATATCCCCTTAGCAGTGGTCCTGTGGAGAGAAAATGAATAATGCTAAAAACGACTAATGGGGTAGAGGGTTACAGACAATTCTGTAACTGTACACCTATACACTGGACCTGTATGGTAGGTAGAGCTCAGCATGTCCAGTGAGGGCATACTGTATATGTATGTAAGTTCATGTTCACCTCAGTCCATCCTCTCTCAAGTTGTCAATAGCAAGAGGTTGACGTCTCTCGGCCAGAGTCTTTCTTTTTATTTCTCTCCCTGTTTGTCTTTTTCCTCTTCTCTGCTCTGCCTGTACCATTAAACACAGAGAGCACACATGCAGACAGAAAGAAACATACAGAATGAGAGGTAGAGCGCAAATGAGACATAAAGTTCATGGACATGGCTAGAAAGCGCCTGAACCTTAGCAAGAAAGCCTCCAAAATGCGCTCCCATGTTGGACAGAACTTTCTTCTTCTTTGCCTCATCCTCAGCCCTCTTCTTTGCCTCCTCATCCTCCTTTCTCTGACGCTCCTCCTAAGAGCAGACCAAAGAGAAACAACACAAGACTGTTAAGAAAAATCAACAAGTGTAGCAGTTGCAGTATTGATTTATGATTCCAGTTCTCCCTGGTGCTCTCACCGCAATTCTGGTTTGCCGCTCTCTCTCTTTTTCTGCTCGGACTCTCTGCTGCTCTGCCCGTTCAGCCCTGCGATTCTCCTGACACACACGCATACACACAACTTTGTAAGAAACTTGTAAATTCACTGGTAACAAGTTTATTCTGTGGAAGACTAAATGACAACCTACGTAGGACTACAGCTGACATCTTACTATCTAAACATTTATAAATTGCTTATTTGAGGATGTGTCAGCTGTCAATACTTTCTTGGAAGAAACTGACTAAAGCAACCTCTGTGACAATTAATGCTTGTTGGAATAAGCCTTTCTAAATGGTAATGTAGGTTGAAATCAGTTGTAACAAAAGGCTCAAAGTCTTAAGATACAAGCAGAAACGCACAGAAAAAACGTCAAAGAACTGATACAATTTACACATATACATAAAATCAGGAATGTAATTGGACTTTTAGCATTTGTTGATCTATTCATTAATAATAAATGGCGTGCCCTTGTGCCTGTGCCAAATGGCACCCACTGACTTCCCACAGACCAAAGAGAGATATGAAAGGGTTAGATTGAAAGAGAGAAATGACCAAGACTGACAATTCTCTCTTTCAGAGCAATCAGTTCCTCCTCTTCTCGCTTCCTCTGGTCGAAGTGAACTTCTATCAGAGTCTGCAGCTCAAGGAGATCTTTCTCCATCCGCTTCCTGTGAATATCCTACAGAAATAAAACTAAAATAGAGGAACTGGTCCAGAAACACAGTTGTACTGAAATATAGGTGTGGTACAGAAGAAGGAACCGTGTGTTGGTGCGGATGGTGGAGACCCCAACTCACATCAAAATCTACTCGCTCCCCTTCTGGGATTTTGGGGGCACCCAGTTGAGAGTGCATTGGCCTGTATACACACACACACACGGACATGCATTATATAACTGGCATAATTTAACTTACCAGTGCTCACCTGATATTTCTGATGCTATACGTGCACGTGAGACTAAAAAACGGTATTCATACTTATATTTTGGCCGTTCCTCTTCTGAACCGAAACAGAAGAAAAATATAGAAAACATAAAAGATGAAAGTTTACACTCTACCCATTCACACCATGCAGGAACGAAAGAGCAACAATGCAACATCCAATTAATTTACCGGGCCCAAATTTTTACAGTTATTCTCCACGAATGAGTTAAGTAGTTTATGACAACAGACAGGCTTCAGTCTGGAATTGTGTCGTGTATATAGGGGAGATATATGGCATGTGGAGCTCAGAGGGACCAGTGATTGGAAATATAAGGTAGAGATTTTTAATAAAATGGCCAGTGATTCTCTCAGTGATGAAATGTAGTGATGGTCCAACACACCACAGTCCAAACCTCACCTCCAGCCTGTTCCCTACAAGAGAAAAGAATAGTCCCGCTGTTAATGGAACTGGAGTTTTAAAAAATTGTGGAATGCTAATGGAATAAAAGTGCTGAGCAACTCACTCATGCTCTTCCTCTATGTCAGACATGGTATAAAATGCAGATACTAGAGAGGAGACAGAGAGATAGAAGTTCACTGGATGCCTCAGGCATACAACAAAAAAGCCCTCCAGCCACATTACTCATGAGAGACAAAGTGACAGAAAGGGATTGAGAAGATTCAACAGGGAAACACTGCGGCATTAGTGTCGGCTAACGTTATTATTAGCACTTAATCCACAGCTATGGGCTGATAATGACTATTTCAGAGATGACTTGATGCGTGCCCAGGAATACACATACCATGTATGCTGAACATGCCCAAAATACTCACGCCACAAATATTGAATATGCAGAGAAACACACACAAATCATATATGTTGAAAGAACATCAGAAGGAGAGAATCAACACATTTTCCAAACTTTGGAGATTCACAAGAAGCCTTTGTTGAACTGGCAAGGGGTGAATTACTGTGAACTATTACAATGGTTTTGAGTCAAAAGTCACACTAAGGTCAATACATTGAGAAACAGGCTTCTTTGAGGGATTTTGCTACTGAGCCTTATCATCTGCCTGTAAAGCGCTTTGAGCTATTACCTGGATGAAAAGTTCTCTAATAGGCAACAATCAGCTTTTGAAGAAACCTAGTAATAATAATGTTACTTTAAGGAAGATTATGTTTGAGATTGAGATTGTATTTACAATTGAGGTTGACATTTGACCAGAAACAAGAGCAACAAGAGCAAGGCTTGTAATGAGACAAAGAAGAGCAACTGTGTTATAACAATGAGGATATGATCTAAAGCTGGCTTGAACTTGTGATCCCCCAGAATTAACATTTAAACCTGACCTCAACAAGTCAGCATGAATAAACATGCCAGTGAGAGAGAGAGAGAGAGAGAGAGAGAGAGAGAGAGAGAGAGAGAGAGCGAGAGAGAGAGAGAGAGAGAGAGAGAGAGTGTGAGAGAGAGAGAGAGAGAGAGCGAGAGAGAGAGAGAGAGAGAGAGAGAGCGTGAGAGAGAGAGAGAGAGCGTGAGAGAGAGAGAGAGAGAGAGAGAGAGAGAAAACAAAAAAAAGAGCAAGAGATAGAGGGAGAGATGTAGATCGGCTGTTCTGTTTCTAAACGAGTGTGTATCACTCTCTTTTCCGGGGTGAGAGTTAGAACAGACAGTGATTGTGTGAGAGTGACCATAACATATTCCACAAGGCACTGCATGATGAATGGGTTTTCCACAAGCTACGGCCCCGACACCATCCCTCCTCTCTCTCTGGCTCTGTCTTCTCTTTCTTCTGTTGTTTTCTCTTTTCTTTCAGTTCCTCTCTCTGGCCTTTCCACTCTGTTAGATTAATGTGTGTTGTGCTACTTTTCTGACTCCATACTGTGTTCTGTCACAATAACACACGACTCTGCTCATGTCCATCACAGGCTCTCCATCACGCGTCCCATCATATTTTCCTTCTTTCAGAAAATACCACTGGACTTTCAGCATAATGGTTTTCTTTAGAAGTATAACTCAAACACACACACACTTTAATAAGTCTATGGAGCTCCGACATTTTGGTGGATGAGGTGGAAAAATTACCATAACCCATTTGTCGTTGATGCTGAAGTGCTGCACCCCCAGTTCCACACATCCATTAATTAACATAATACTGCCATCATAAAAACACTAACTTTATAAAAGGGAAAATAGCACAGTCTCAACATCTGTAAAGTTTTTAAATGAAGTAGCAATTCTAAAGCGAGCACAAGGGTCTTTACACTTAGCACTTTGGTTGTTGCACCGTTTGACTATCTTTGCCACCTCTACTACAGGAGCTATATGAAAGCCTATAGGAGGTGAACACAGTCACACAATCTACCTTCAAACTCCATTTTAATGATGCACAGCAAGCAAAGAGTGGCAAGTTCCAATAACTGAAGGGGAACGTTCATGCGCCGCAGCACCACGAGGGGCCAGCATGGATGAGCGGAAGCACCACAGCAGCTTTTGACGGAGTACAATGATAACTTTAGGGTCAGGGCAAAGGTTTATTACTTCCAACCACTTCTTCAACCCGGGTTAGTTTCAGCTACAATGTAAACACAGCTAGAAAGCGAAATGGTAAAGACCGCTACAAAGCAAGATGGCGCTCTATACACACACACACACACACACACACACACACACACACACACACACACACACACACACACACACACACACA